>JABVXW010000385.1:0-47822 GCA_013365375.1 Litomosoides brasiliensis
ACACACACACACACACACACACACACACACACACACACACACACACACACACCACACACACACACACACACACACACACACACACGCATATTGTCGAATTTGCATAATCACAGCACATTCTATTATGAGAAGTGCAGAAGGCAGCACTGATGTGAAAGTCAAATGTCCGGATTAGCCTGATCAGAAGTCACATTTCCAGGAATGTATAGAGTCGTTAGCATTATCAGTTCAGTACAGCGTCACAAAATCACTGCCACGTTTACTGATAATGATTGATTATGATAACGATTGTGTAAGAAATATATTTTTGAATATTTTATTCAAAAAAATTTTTGTTTAATTTTTGTCAGATTATTTGTCAGATATTATTTTATCATTAACGATCTGTTGACCTGTCATGTCTTCCACAGTTTAATGAATGTAAATCGTTTTAATGAATGATAGGAAAATGAGAATTATGAATTTTCATTAATTTTTACTACAACAGAAGAGCAACAATTCTTCACGCGGCTTTTCTTCTCAAACTTCATATGCTAATTTTTATATTTCAATAATTATCATCCCTTATTCCACATAAATTTAACAAAAAAAAAAAATTAAAAATTCAAATTGTTGCAACAGTGTGAGTGCTTTTTCGTTCGTTTCCAATACTTTCAACAAATCTACGAAGATTCTCGTCGGTGTGCTAAAACATTGCAACTAATTTGTGTAATTCTTCACGTAATATTACGTAATCAAATTTTTACTGCTTGAATAATTTTTACAAAAACAAACAATTAAATCTTTACAGTCAGCATTGAAATAATCAAATGCTACAATAATTAAAGTCAAATATTCATATGTGACAACGTCAAAACATCCGTAAATGTTATGTGCCACAAAGATCGATCAAAGAAGTAAATTTGAATAAATTTTGAAATATTTGATTGAGGAAGTTATTGGTTGTAGAACGAATGCAATAATCACATAGTAACTGAAATTATAAGTAATTGTTTTGAATAATAAATTTGAGTATAAATGATTTTATGTTCGTTTGGATGGTTTCTACACTTTATGATTTGACCGCAATAATTCTGAGAACTCTTCGAAGTGATAATGGAAAAGCAGAACAGAGGAACTTAATGCTTTCTAACTAATTTAAAAATTTCTTTTTTCAACGAATTATCATTTGCAAATTTTCCATCAATAAAGCATAAAAATTTTTTCCATTGCAGCACTGTCTAATATTTTTTTAGGCGCAAATTAAAGCGCACACCTCCATCTGTCATTTGCGCTTCATCACACTGTTGAAATTATAATTCGCATAGCGCATTTCTCAAACATTCTGAATACACTCACTACAATCACTACAGCACTCTCTTATTCAAAAACTATTTCACTTTTTTTTTCTTTATTTTGAAAGAGAGAGAGAGAGAGGGAGAGAGAAGAAGAGAGATCGTTAGGCTTAAAAGTGTGAGAAAAAAGTTGTTGCAATTGATCGATTTGTTTCAATTAATGTTTATCATTTTCAAATATTTATTACAGTTCTTTGTATATTTGTTTTTTTTTCTTCTTTTGCTGTTACTCTGTTTCCTTTCACACCGACCTGATATCCTTCCTTCTCTTCCGCCAAACACAAAGTTAAATTTTTCGATGAATCAGACTATTTGCAAAAAAAGAAAGAATGGCAATGTTCGATGTACTTTTATCTGTTCGTTCTCAATGTGTAATTGACCTGATAGAATAACATATTCTGTTAGGAAATAACGTAAATTACGTATCTTTTATATCTTTCATTAATCACGTCACTCTCGTATCATTCATGGCGCAGTATCTTCTTTTTTTCTCGAACTAAGTTATTACTCCTTCGTGTGATGTTCGATAAAATTAATTTTTATGACGTTCAATCACTTTAGACGTTTAAAAATTGAGGTGACACATATTTTATAATAATGAAGTGAGAGATACTTTGTATGATATCCGAATGTTGTACAATGTTTATCAGTGAAGTTACTTCTCAAGTATTTGATTTCTTTCCTGTTTTGTTGATTAGATCACAGATAAACTAATAAGTTTATTTGTTTTTGTAAATGATTTCACGTAAAAATTATTTATTCACTTCTCCTAAACGACGTATACTTTAGCAGTAATTGTGGTTGCCAATAATTTTAATCCATTTGTTTTGAAATCTTTTAAAAAAAAATTCAAAAGCATATTTTTTATTGCTATACAAGCAAAGAAATATTAGAATAAAATTTGAATATTAGAACTGAAATCTAATTTTGAGTATTATATTAGAATTAAAATCTGAACATTTCTATCGCCAGCAGCTCTTGTGATCTTTTTCTTTTTTTGGATTTTGCACAATTGAAGGATTGCACAGTTTGTGGAGGATCATTTGATAAATAGTTTAATTCTTCTTGAATTTCTAGCAGCGCAATGGATCACTTCACTTGTTTGGTCGGAGAGAGTGTTGTTGTTGTAGGCGCAGTTAGTGAAGTTAAGTACCTTTAAGTGCTTGATGAGTGCTATTTATAGTATCAAATTTGATTTAATGCAAAAATAATCAATAATTATTTAATTAACGATAGAGACAGTAATTTCTACAACATCAATTTCAACAAAACTCATTGATAATTTCAAAATTATTTCAATTTTCAGATTTAGATTAGTTTCGATCTTTTATTTTTCGAGAGGCATTGTAACTTTTTGCTTTTCTTGATAATTCTGTTGTTGAATTTACTATCTTAAGAATTCATTTTTGAACTTATTATGCTATGACAGAGTGCAAATCATAGTATTAATAGAAGAAGGTTGAATTCCTTCACCATACTGCGATCAAAGGTAAGGAGGAATTACGAATTTCGCAAGCGCTTCTTGTCTGCTCGCTTAAGTCTACCTAACAGCAATTCATCCATATCTTTGATACTACAAGCAAATACGCTATTTAATTAATCAGAGATATTACTAAAGTATAATTTACTTATAAGGATGGGAAGTAATACTTGTTAGCATATAATAGTTAATGATTGATTTTGCAAAAGAATAGTGAAGGATCAGTTATTTTTCACATTTTTTTGCTTCAAAAATCATTCAAAAGAGATCTCTCTTCTTCTTTCTCTCTCGCTCTCTCTCCTCTTTCATTCACTTCTTTCCTTTCCATTTTTTTCATTCGTTTAAAATCCTGAATTGACTTTCAAGTTTTCTCTCATTCTTTTTGCCACATTCTCAACTTTTTCGTGCTTACTTCATGTATCGTAGATATTTGTTTAATTCATTTAATATTTTAGGAATTATGATTTTCGATTTCAACTTAAATCAGCTAATTCAATTCATGTCAGTATAATTATTGCATACAAATAAGTACTGCAATTAGTGGAGGAAGTTTTTCATGTCACTTATTTATATCAAAATTAAAATGAAAAAAATGAAATGGTTACTATCACAGCAGTGGAATTTTGAAAGTACAATTCTTTTTTTTTCGACTTCACTAATGAATTTCTTCTAACAATAGAAGTTTAGAAGCTTTTAAAGCATTTTTAAAATTCAAATAACCATTTTAAAAAAACGAAACATATGGATTGAAAAAAAAAATCACACGCAGGTGTAGTATGATAAAAGAACGTAGAAAAAATAGACGTTTAGTCAGAGAAATGACATGTGCGTGTGGAACGAAAGAGCAGAAATTAATAAACGTCAAAAAATAGCGTACATTAGGCAATAATTAAATTGCATGCTAATGTATTAATCAAATTTGGAATTTTCAAAAATTTCCAATAATTTTTTTTTATTTCAGTTTAATTTTCAATTCTTTGTCAAAACAAATGATTTAGCAGTTTAGTGCTAATACCTTAATTTCTGGTAGATGCTTATTACGAATGATAATTTATTTTAAAAAAATTTCAAATTCACGCAATTCAAATTATTAAAATCAGAAAATGAAATTAACAATTTTATCCATAACCGTCTAAAATTTGCCATTTTATGAAACAGTTTTTGCATCTTTTTTTGATAATAGAAAATTATTCATTTGAAATTTATTATATTTGCCAGAAAAGAAGAGAAAAAAAACTTTTTTTTAACAGAATAGACGAGATGATAATAATTTGATTATCAGTTGATTGCTTCATGTAAGTGCGTCATTGTTGTATTTGAAGTTTTGTGTGAGCTCACCAACGGTGAGGATTATTTGAAAGAATTTCATAACGTTTTTAAATTAGTGAAATGAAATTCACGGCACTCATCAAAGGAAAAGAACGGCAATAAAAAAGAAGAAAAGGAAAGGAAAATTTGAGAGAAATTTCGAGAAGACATTTGCTGAAAATGTTTGCTTTTGAATGATGAAATTATCCATCCTTCAATGCATTTCCTTCAAATTCAAATTCAAAAAAAAAGTGAAGAAGGAAAGAAAGAAATTGATTTAACAAAAGAAATTGGGTGATGCAACCTTTCAACTGTGTGTTTTCATTTAATTTAAAATCGATTTTGAAGGAAAACGAAAAAAAATTCTCGAATTCTTTAATCAAAGTATTTGATCAAAGTATTTTTAATCAAAGTATATGAAAGTAATTCTTTAATCAAAGTATTTATATATCAAAGTATTTGAATCAAAGTATCTTTAATCAAAGTATTTGATATATAACTACTATATTTATTTAATTGCAAATCAAAGTATTTGCAATTAAATGAATATGGTAGTTTAATTAGTTAAATCAAATTTTAATTTGTGATAAAATAAGAGGAAAGAAAGTACAGTCCTTTAAAATCAGTGTATTGGAAGTATTTCATTTTTTATTTACATTGTCATCTTTTTCTTTCCATCAACCTGCCTATTAAGAAGAAATGTTGATGTTGTCAACTTTACAATACAACACAAAGTATCAGTTATTGATTTGTATTTAAGATAATTCATAAATTTTTGTTTTTCTCACTGTTTCCATTGAAATGTCATATTCTGATCTCTTCTTGAATTATCATAAAATTGTTATCATTTATCATTTGATCATTTCTTTGCTTAATCACAATTATCAGTTGGTTTTTTTTCCAGAATGTTTTAATATTAGATGAGATACTTTTATTATCATAAAATAATTATCGTTCCTTCCTTTCCTACTTTCTCTACCTCTCTCCCTTTCTCTCTGTCTCATAAACATTGAATTTGTAATGTTCGATTTTGTTATTAATTATTTTGCCTTATACCCTTTTTCCTAAACAATTTATTTATTTATCTGATTGATTATTTCTAATTGTATTTTTGTCTTATCAGTTGTTGTTGAAATTTTTGTCGTTCTTTTTATCAGCTAATTCCTTCTCTTTTAATAATATTCACATTTGCATGAAAAATTTATCATTTTTTATTTGATTAATTACCATTTATGTGTGAAAGCAATCAATTGATTGATGAAAAATTAATTAGCGAAGGTAGCAATTGAAAAGTTAAATTTTCCCTTTTTGTTAACAAATGAATATAAATTGAAAGTTGCACTTCTTGTACGTTACAGTACTGTTAGTTGCAAACAGACAAAATAGAATGAATGATTGTGTAGCAATTCATTTTGCAAATTTCTTTTTTGCTACGAATTTATTTATTTAAGCATTAAAATTAAACTTAGAAAAAGTGAACGTTACTTAACGGTGTGAAGTAATTGAAAAAAGGAAAAAAAAAACATCAAATTCATACCTTTTTTTTAAATAAATCGATTTTTTTTCACAATTTCTAATTTCCTATTCAAACACTTATCTTTTATTACTTTACGTATTGAATTACTGAATATTGAATTGAATTTATTGAATTTGCTGATATTACTTATGTAAGAATTACTGGTGATTTGCTGATATTACTTATGTAATTGTTCAATTACATATTCTAATTTTAAAGATCATTTTGCATAATTTAACAATTTTCAGTATTTTGGCAACAATAATGGTTCGGCAAACTTTTACCTCTTCCAAAAATACCAATTCTGTTGATAATTTAACTTCATCAACATCACTACCACCACAACCACCACCACCAGCACCACCACCTCCACCATCATCATCGCTTTCAACATCACAAGCACCAATCGTGCCAGTTGTAAGTAATCATACTCAACATAAATCACCGTCAAATGAACAAGCAAAATCACCTCCACCTTTTCATCAACCATCATCATCATCGTCATCGTCACGTTCATATCCTCACAATACCGACAGTAATACGTCTAATTACACTACCGTACGTAACGATTTACCCTTTTCGATGACGCCAGCCGGACGATTTTTCACTCATTTTTTTGATGAAGCAATGCAATATTTCAATTATCCAATGCATAATATTGTTTGGACTGAAGAACCACCAACAACAAATGCATATTGTGGAAATTCAATTAATGAGGTACAACTGTCACATACTTACTGTTAATGAGTTAATGACGCTAATTAGTTATTATTAGTCAGCCTTCTTAGCTTTTTTCTCCTCTTTCATTGATATTGATAATTAGTCATTTGACTTGACAAATAGCACATAACTTCATATACCATTACATCGATCAATTGATATTCGATCTTTTTTTGTTTCCGATCTCACTCCTTCCAGGAAATGACCTGTGCAGCTAATTAACTGCTTATTGGATACTCAAATTCATTTTACTCAATTAATTAATAGTTGAATTGTTTAAACTTATAACCTTATATTATTCAATATCCAATGACAAATCAGTGAAGTAAGCATTGAAGAGCTGAAGATGATTGATGAAGACTGAAAGAGAAGTTGATGAATGTAAAATTTTTCAAATGTTTATTTTTATTTTATCAACAAGTTAGATGAAACTAACAGTTTGCTTCCTTTTAAAGATGTTAAGCAAATTAACTTTAAAAAAAGTACAAATAAGTTTAAGTAAGAAATTTCTTGTAGAAATATTTTAATTTTACAGGAATAAAATAAAATGGTAGTTTTCATGCACTTATCTCTCGTCTTCTCTTTGCAGAAAATAATCAATAACGATGAGAAATTCAGCATCGAAATTGATCTATCCGATTTTCTTGCCGGTGAATTACAAATAAATTACGACGAAGAAGAACGTGAACTTTTGGTGGAAGGACATCAGAAAGAACGAAGTGATCGTCATGGCTCCATTGAGCGTAATTTTAAACGAAAATTCGATCTTCCCTTTGATGCTCATGACGGATCTTTGGCTGCTTATTTGCTTCCGTCCGGTTCACTAACTATTCAGGCATTTAAAAAAGGCATCAAACAGCCTCTAAGACGAATACCAATTCAGGAGGTAGTTGACATTCCGGATGTTCCACACACTAACAAAAATCCATCTAATGCTCCAACATCAGACGCTACCACAACAAACATTGCTCCACAACAAACATCGGTAAATACCGGTCCACCCGTACCACCAAAACCAAAAAACGTTTCAGAACTAAAATCTGCCAACTTTGCGAAAATGTCGGAAACAGTGGAGGAAACTCCACAAATTCAAAATGCTGAAAAAAACACAATGGAACAATTAAATTTTGATGAAACGCAAAAATCCACCAATAAACCAGCAGTGAAAAGGGAATATTTAAATATTTTCTGCTAATTTAAAATAACTTTTTTATTTCATTCTTTTTATGATACATAAATTTCCATGTAATTCGATGCAGGAAATTCACCATTTCCTATTATAAAACTTTACATCTTCCAGCGGCACTGTAATTTTTATTTGTAAAATTCAGCATTACTTTTCCTACATCATCAAGTGGAAACAATATATTTTGTGCGTATGCCTGCGTGCGTGCGTGCGTGCGTGTGTGCGTGTGTGTGTGTGTGTCAAATTTATGAATACTTTTTTCAATGCTTTATCAAACGTACGTTATTTTGAATTGACGTGTCAAAATTAATGCTTAAATTATATTAGAAGTGATTTTGTTTTCTCACCTAAAGTAACTCTTCAAGCAAAGTTATAATATTTGTTGTTCAAATGTATTTTGACGTGAACAGTACCATTGATATTTCAGTTCATTGTAATCTTATTGGTTCGAACATTTTCATAATTATATAAATTTATTTGCTAAATAAAAAAATCGATTTATTTTGAAAATTTGCAAAGTACAGGAATTCATTAATAGGAAAATTGAGATTGGCTGTCATGAAAATTACAATAGCACATGAGATGCATATAAATTTGCCTATACTTTAAGTAAATTTTAGCTATTTTCCAGTTAAAATCAAGTTTTTTCATCAATACGAATTATATCAGGAGAGGGAAGAGGGAGAGAGAGAGAGAGAGAAATCGAAAGATAGAGAAAGTGGGAAAAAAGATGGATGAAGAAGAAATGATGGAAACGTTATGTTAAATTTAAAATAGGCGATAAAACGACAAATGAAAATGATTCATCGAGGAGTGATAAAAGTACATGCTTGGCTTGAGATTGTAGATAAGTTATCAGTAACAGATAATATGGAAATCAAGTTCTATCGATTGCTAGTGTAAGATTAGCATTAAGTTCCGAGCATCAAAAAGCACCTTTTCCAATAATTTTCCACGTACGAAACTATTTTTTAAGTTGTAAGCAAAAGTAATCGATAACGCTTGTAGCAATTAACGGATATAATTAATAATAATTTTGCAGAAATTATTTGAACAATTGGAGAGGTATTGTTAGAGAAAAATTTTCAACATTTTTCAATAAAACTACCATAAAATTAATTGCATTGCTCAATTAACTAAATAGTAATACTAAGTAATTAACTAATTAATTTCTATTGCTAAAATAGCAAATTGTAAATAGGCCAGCAATCACAGCGATACAACTAATTTGTATTGTCAATAATTACACAAACAAATTGCTTCATAAATATTATCAGTTATTTGATGAGTTTAAACATTTTCATAATTATATATATTGGTTTAAACATTTTCATAATTATATAAATTTATTTGCTAAATAAAAAATCGATTCATTAATAAGATTCATTAATACCGTAAATTATGCTTAATTATTTAATTTTTTAATAAAATTAAATCCAAAAACCATACGTTCAAATTTATTAATGTGCACGTACTATAAGTGTGCCCGGTTAGCTCAGTCGGTAGAGCACCAGACTCTTAATCTGGCTGTCGCGGGTTCGAGCCCCGCACCGGGCTTGGTGCTGGTTCGCAATAATTAACCACAAAACCGCACTTTTTGATGTGTTCCGAACGAGTTCTGGGAAACGTTCCTTTTTTGTGTTGTAATGAAAATACACCTAGAAAAGCAGTGCAAAATGTATTGGTCATAAATAATAAATCACTTTTACCATTAAAATAGAGTGAACGAGTGGGAGACGCGGAGCGGTGGGATATAACGGATTTTCAAATTTCTCGCTTCGTAATTTCCCTTCAACTTTTTCATTCCATTCATTGGTAGTTCAGTAAGTATCCTCCTTTTCGGGAAGTATTGTTTTATGTAGCTTTCTTTGGAATTGAACTATATTGTTTAACTTACTGTTTGCCATTCAATTTTATTTGGAACAAAACTATTTTCAAGTTACATTTAACGTATCTCGCATTTTGTTTATTTATTAAAATATAGATTTTAAGCTTTTTTTTAAAAAAAGACAGGATTGATTAAGTCTTTTATGGTTGAAAATTTTTTTTCAGATAAATTTGTAAAATGAGTGACACGGAGGTGGGAACATTTCGAGATTTTAATGAAACAGTGCAATCAAATATTGCTGCGACTACCATTGAAGCTGATGCCCAACAGGTTACTATTATTTTTAGTTCTACATTTTTGAATAGTTGTACAATGGTGCTAAATTTGTTATATTTCATGATTACTACTGTGGTAACGGTTTGGCAAATTTTGGAATTGCTGTTTGATGTCGAATTGATAGTCTGCCAAAATTCATTACCAGTTGTAATAGATTTTAGAATTATTTAGATTTAAAAATTGCTAGAATTTATGATTGCGAGAGGTTGTTTCAGTCGTGTAATAGAATGTAGGAATCTTTTTAACTTCCCCAGTGTAATAGTGTTAATTCAATTTGTTTTTTTTTTCGCATAACTTAGTAACTTTGTTCATTTTCAGGATAATATGTCAATTGCAGATCTACTGCGGCAAACTGCAAATGCATTCTTTCGCGACAATTATCTCCAAGGCTTTGAATTTCAGGATGATTATTATTACAATCCAGTAACAGGCTATTATTATGATCAAGTAAGTGTCTCTGTCATCTTTACCAAATTCTGAACTTTGTACACACAAATTTATCATAAAATACGTAAGAAGTATTGTTATCAAAGTATGATACATTGAAATTATAAGATTAGACTTGGAAATTTCGTAACACATACTGAGTGATTACCTTATTATGAGACATTTACATCAGTTTATCACCATGTAGCTAAATTTATAGCTACAGTTACAGTGTTTATGCTACAATCCTTATCGTAGGCATCATAAATGTCTGTCACAAGTATGACTATCGTACTGTTCCCCTTATTATGTCGTAATTATAAATTGTGGCCGCATAAACAATAATTCTTTTGTGTTCATAGTTTTACTTATTTTCAGGACTGTGTTACATTGATCTTTGTGAATTTAACTGCTTAAATATATAATTATAATTTCAGAACACTGCCTTATTCTATCATCCGTCAACTAACTGTTATTATTATTACGACAATCAAACGGACAGTTACGTATATTACACAAGAATCCCTTGTGAACATATTTGGACAGACAAACTGGCTGAGCGGAAAGCAGTGGCTATGCTAGGTAGATTTCCATAAAATAATGGCGCATGTTCGTGCAGTTAATAAAGAAAAATTATGTGTTTCTAGACATAGTCATTCATTTTGAGGATCTGATCACTGAACTTTTTACGTGTGATGAATTAGTTATAATCGTGGTAAGATCTTTTTATTATTGACAAGTGGTATGGATTACGAATGAAGTTCGACTTCATATTAGCGTGTTTTCATAGATCCTTTACTCTAGATAATTTTTTAGGCGAATCATTTGTTGCGGGTATGACACAAGATGAAGTAGACGTCTTCGAGTGCTTAAATTCGGTGTTGAAGATTGTTTTGCGGATGTCTGATAGTGGCAACTTTGATTGTGGCGTGTTGGATGATGAAATAAGTACTCACATTCAAGGTACGTCTTTCTCTTACTTTACTGAGGGACACATTAAATTGGTAAATTAATCCTAATTTCTTTTATCATTCACTCTTCAGAAATGGTTCGGGATTTGTATTAAAAACTTTTTCGTTTGTATAATAATCATTTGGTGACTCATTTTTTTTTACTAAGATAATATATTATTGAAAAAGCTATATGAACTACTACAGTGCTGTTGAAAAAAAGTTAAAATGTATAGAGTGTAACATTATGTAACATTATAAATTGAACATAGTTTTGAAAGTTCGAACTGTTACAGGTAGTACAGTAGATTTTTCTCCTGTTCTTCTGATTTTTTTTTGTTTTTACTTGTTGCTTTACGTTTTCTTATTTATTTACTGATTTACACTTATTTTTACAGAAGAAAGAATGGATTGTGCTCCTTGTGTTCGTGTTGTTGAAAAAGCTAGTGGTTCATTGCATGTTGTTACAATTATTGGTGCTAGAATTGGAACTGCTCCCGATTGTGAAATCCAGTTATCTACGGAGAAGTTTTCGGAGAGTGAAGTGATTTTCCTCTTAGTTGAATTGTTATTGTTGTAAACCTATTTTTAATAAGTCTGTTGATATCAGCTGTAGAAAAAATGTATTTAAAATTATATATTTTACTCTTGCCATATGATAAATTAGTTGATTTTTGAGGAAGAGGTTACTTGTTTAATAAGAACTACGGTTTTTTTTCTGATGGTGACTTTCTTGAACGAATTGAGAAAGTAAATTGGACTGTGGGATACAAATAAAATTAAACTTACAGAGCGAAACATATTTCTACATTAGTAGATCCTTGCACAATAGTGCTGTTTTTATATTTTGCTTCTTTAGTCGCATGACATTACAACATGTGTCGTAATTTGTTAGAAATTTTGAAGTTACTTGTATTATAAGGAATATCAGTTTATTTTTTTTATAAAATAGTACCAAATTGTTTTGCAGTGTACTGCTGTTATCAGTTATGACGAGACAAGACAGAGGTATCTCATGACAGTCAAGGGAGGAAAACCAGTAGTTTTCCGTAATAAATTAAGGATTGCTATGAATAAAATAGTAACTATAGATCATGGTGATGAATGGCAATTTGGAGAACAGGAATTTTTGGCTCACGTTCATTACGGTATAAAATTTGATCTTTTGCCATGAGAATTTTTCTATAGAGAAATGCGTCTCCTGACTGGTACTAAATTTTCTTAGTTTATTTGATATAATTATAGTATATATAATAGTATTATATCAGTAATTCTAAGGTTTTAGAGTTTACTGCTGTTTTACAATTTAAGCTGCACAAAATAGATTGCGTTTATCATCGTCCCTGGGATTTGAATTAGCATGTTTTTCTGAATTCACTTTGTTCAGTATTGTTCAAAACGTTGATGGATTCAAAAATGGCTAAATAGCAAATACATCGTAAACTTTTGATTATCGCTGAGGGCAATTACGTGCAATTAAACATCGCTTTGTGAAACTTTGCAGTAAGAGTAAGAGAAGACTTCCTATAAGGTGCCATTTACGGTGAAAATTATATTCTCATCATTAGCAAATTTTATGGTATATGCTTGTCATAGGAATGAAAAAAAAACGAAAGGTTATGAAATGTTGCTTGAGCTATTCAGGAACGGTGCAGTGCTAACCTTTGCGTTTATGCAAAGTTCTTTAACCTCTTTCGTGTTGTCTCAAAGTTTTATAGGAACGAATACGTGTGGTTTATGCGAACCTGGCTTACTGAAAAACGATCAAATCGTAATATCAGGGTCTAATGATTATCTTTCAACTGGAAAAATATCGAAAGAAACATTAAGACGAAAAAATTTGCGAAATATGAAAAAGCAATACGGTATTTTTGATGTAGGTTCTTTTTAGTGTGAATCAATTTTCTTTCATTTACAGTTCTCTTGAAATCATTTTTACTAGATTTTTTTAGTTTTCTTCCATAGCACCTTATGGACTTAGAGCTTTCATATAAGTGTGTTTCATAGTTATATGTTTCCCCTCAAATTTTCAAAAATTTCTGATTTAAATTCGACATTTTCTTGTCAGGATGGAAAAGAGTATTACCGATGCAAATATCAAAAAAAAGAACGCAGTTTGCCGGGCGACATTACCGGCGGCAAGGATAAATCAATTTATGCGAACTGTTTGGCCAAACCAGTGCCAGGTAGGTCTCATTTATTAGGTGCAGATGGAAACTTTAGCGGATTTGTGTTTTCATTTACAACATTCATCCTAGCCTCATCGCATTTGTTGCGTTAAAGACTTCAGTGAAAATTTTAGAGTTGGTTGCTACATCGACAAATATAGTTTCATCATCGTCAGAAATGCTAAACAAAAACAATCGAGGATTTGATATGCTTAAACGAATGGGTTGGAAACAAGGCGCCGGCTTGGGACGAAAAGAAGATGGAATTATAGAGCCCGTAAGTTTTAACTGTTCATTTCTCTTAATGGATTCAGTGAATTCCTAAAAAATTATGCCAGCAATTTACTTTTGGAGCTTGTTCCAACATGTTATTTCTACCAACGCTATATTAGCAGTTCATGTTAACGATATTTCCGATTCCTGAATTATTACTATAGATTACAGTTTTCCTTCGCTTTGCAGGTGATTGGTAAAGTCCATTCTAACAGGGCTGGACTTGGGCTGGAAAATGAGATAAAATTTGAAGTATCAAAAAAGCAGGATAGAAAACAGTATTTGCTGGAAATTACAAGGCAACGTTATCAAAAAGCTATATGACGATGAAAGTGAGACAACATAAAACTTATTGTAATTTTGTTACTCATATATACTTTGAATGCGATAGAACTTCACAGAGTAATGTGTGAACTTCTATTGCATTTGGAGTTCTTTTCTGAATACAGGTAGAGATATGTTTTACTTTCACATAAGTTTTTTTTGAACATATCATTGTCATATTTTTGTTTCATGGGTTTATCATGTGTTTCATGGACAACTTGATTTCATATGAAATTTAAAACTTGGTGCCATTAGGTTGTCAAATTCCTTGTTCATTTTCAGTTCCAACTTATCATGAATTTAAAGATTTAGGGAAACTTGCTTTAAACTTTGCTTTTTTTATGACATGACTTTAACTGTAAGTTTATTTTTTTGCAAATTATTTGTTATATGTTAAAACAACATGAGATATACAGGTATGTTTTATAGTTTAAGATAGGTGGAATTCATGAGATTTTTTTACACTGAGTGCGCATATATAATTATTTCACCTTGTAATGCGTCGATTTTAAACGGTGCCTTCGGATCGGTACAATCAGCTGTTACCTGAATTATACATTTTATGATTAACTTTGTAGAATAATTTTTCGTTGTTAGTGTACTAAAGTCATTTATAAAACTTCCTTCAATTGCCGAACATCTCAAACTCCTCAGTACGACCTTTCTTAAAACTTTATGCACTCAATAACGAATCGTATGAAACTCCGACGCTATCGAAACTTCTTTAAAAAAGATGTCAGAAAAACAAAATTTAAAGACTTTAATTAATGAATTGTTCAGAAGCTGTATTATATCTACTCCTTCGGAGAAGAAATGATTAAGGAAAGTCAACTAAAAATAAGCAAATAAGAAAAAGCAAAACAACCTCAGCGTATTGTACAATGAGAGTATCGTCCCTTACATCACCGGGTAATTTTTGTATTACAATCGGATATAAACCCTGTGGTTCAATAAAGCCATAAATAGGCTTGAAACGATATTCACTATTGGTCGATTTAATTTTAAATGCTAAACGTGCTATAGTTGTATTAATAAGTTTATGTACACAAGTACCGCCAGAAGCACGAACTTGTACGGCACGTGGTTGAATCGTTAACATTTTTTCAATTAATAAGCATTTTCAATGTTTGCTCCTTTTTTCCTTTTGTTTCTATTTTGCATAATTTTATTAATACCAGAAATAAAGGAATCAAAAGTTTCGCTGTGAAATTTTGCATACAATAAATATATCAAGAAATTCAAAAAAATTTTGGAAATGATTCCTAAGACCTAGGTGCTTTAATTTTCCAATCAAAAAAAAAATTTTTTTGCAACTGTCTCTCAGATACAAAATACACAACAACATTGTATCATTTATATGCCTGATTGATTGATTTAATATGAATGATTGAGTTGATTTAGTTTTGATCTTATATTATTGTTTACAGCAGATTTTTTTCTCATTCTTGACACTCCATTTCAACGTTTCCCTATCATATCCCTCACGTTTTGTATTAATTACTGACAATTAATCAATATCGCAATCCCTGCAATGAATATTTTATAACTAAAATTCTCCCTCATATCTGCTACGCCAATATCTCTGATTTTCATCAACAAATCCAATACATTCTAAGACACACATGTATTTCATACTGCTTTCTTAAACTGCACTACTAAATACTTGTTAAGATTCAAAATTTTAAAAAGAAATGGAATTTCAAAGGAATTTTTTGCCAAACTTCCGCTTCACTGTACCCGCTTCTGCACTAATTAATCACTAATGCTCAGATATCCTCACCATTGGATCATTTCATTCATTTCAAAAAGTTCTCTTCTAATATGCGTTGAATCATTTGTATCGACTTTTTTTTTATTGATTTTCGCGATTAATTTTGTTCGCACTTCTATATGTAATATTTTCTTTCATTTTATTGAGAACTTTTTAGTGATTTCCCTTTTTTTTTAAACTTTAATTGTATCTTTTCAATCTCAAACATTTCGAACTTCAACCTTTCAGGAAGGAATGAACCATGTCTTTCCGTTCCTCATTTCGGTCATTTTGCTGAAACAAACTTTCATATACCTTTCTTGACATGAGAGAAAAAGAAAAATCCATTTGTGCTACTTATTTACGAAAAGTGAAATCCATTCATTGCCAAATTTTGCAAATGGATGATAGTACGGCTGCTATGATCTGTGCCATGAATTATGTCTATTGTAGGAATTTATTACAGATTAGAATTGTAAACCCAAATTTGGAAAATGGTAAACGTAAACGGTTGCCGCTGCCATTAGCAACTTAAAATTTTGTAGTTGTACCATCAAATTAAAAGATCAAAAAGCTCAAAATTTAGTGCTACTGTTAGCTCTTATTCAGAGTAACCTATATACAAAGCTTTGTTCATGGATGGGAATTCACTGAATGCAGCATTCTTATTCAAAGCACGTAATACCAAAAAAAAATCCTTCAATTTTTTTTTTCTTTAATGCCAAAAAAACAGCAATTGAAGCTGAAAATTACAAAGATAATACTACATCAAGAAATAGAAAGCAGAAGAAGGAAGAGAAGAAAGAAACAATAAGAAACAATTCAACAATAAAATGTTCCATAGAGAAGTTGGCTACACTCACTAAAGTTATGCAACAATCGATTATTAAAAAAGTAAAAAACAAAAGGGAAAAAGTGTACCAATTTTAGCACTCAAACAAAAGAACGACTTAACCCCCTTTCACGTTGGAAAGAAACCTTACGTCCGTTTCCCTATACATATCCAGCTGAAAAAGCTAACCAGAAAACGGTCAAAAACACTGATAGGCAGGTAAAATGAATATAAAAAAAACAAGTCATCAACAAAAAAAAATGAATAATACACAACTGTAAGGAATACAGGAGAACCCAATGAAAAAACAAGGATCAACCTGGAAGAAATCGCTGCGGAAAACAGGTCCTGAAGACTGATGTGCGCGACCCATGAAGACTCACTGGATTAATTAACCACAGGAACAACATATAGGGCGGAATACTCGAAAAAAAAACCAGACATTCCGCAATTTTAAGCTGATGAGTTACCGCACCTTGTCATCCTCACTATTTGCTTGCTGATCATCAGTAACACCGATGCGAAGTTTATCAGAATATATGGTTGGAACAGAAAATTTCAGTGCGTCCTTTCAATTGGCTATCCACTCGCACGTGATGAAATGATCGATTTTCTGTCGAGTTCACCTACATTAAGAGTTCTTTTATTTTACACTTGACTTCCACATGTTTTGCGCCGTTTACGCCACGTGACGGCACGAGAACCGCCATTAAGAAGCGTAAATAAACAAACAAGTGGTATCCAAGCAGCCGGATTTCCCGTGGGCCACAATATTAATTTAATGATGCCATCACAGGATTTAACCCGTTAAAAGTTTCCCTTCCCGTGGATGCTTTTTTACGACGAATAGTGGACTTTTGTTTGCATGTCATACGTTTCGAGAATAAGATATACCAAATACTTGTGATAATCAAGTCATGGATGGCATAAGTCTTGCACACGATAGAAATGTATCAAATGGCACTATATGTGGGAAATCCGGTTGGATACCACGAAGGTAATCATTTCTCAAGTGTTATGGTTTTGATTCGTTATAATTATAGGTAAGCATTCTGTTATTATCTGAAGATGTTTATAATTATAGAACCCATTTGAGCATAGAGATCTTTCCTATCTATGCATTTCTTATATATTTTACATAAACATCTATGCGAAAATTGTTTGCAGCTTGACTGCAAAGTTTATTTTATTGTGCTTGTAAATAAGCTTTAAGAACTTGATCATAACCAGTATTTGCAATGCAGTCATACGGATGCGACTATGACATTATTTGAAATAGATGTTTTTGATGTTGTTATGAATGATTCTGGTATTACTGTGAGGAAACATCCATAAATTAACAATATAAAAACATCTCGGATGTCAACGCATTAGGCTGTGTTTCTTAACAAATTGTTTTCCGAAATTTCTTAATTATTGTATTATCTGCAAATTACTCTCGCTTTAACTGTGAATCATTATATACGAAAAATGAGGTAACAATCATGTATATTAATGAAAGAAGGAGTAAATAAAAAAGGGAATAGCACGTAAAGCTGAATTGCATAATTGTAGGTTATACAGGCACGATAAAATATTGCGTGATTGCAGGAGTTCGGTAAATAATGGGTGATGATGCTAGCAGGATGAGCTCGAAGTATGAAAAAGAAACAGATGATCTGGAAGTGGCGTTGATGACAGATTCAAATTCGGATGAGAAGAAGTCTGACTTTTATGATAAAAAAAGTTGTACAGTTTTTTTGAAGCGTAGTAGCTGACTTAATTCTGCAGCGCTACACTATGGCTGGCATGCTGTTACGTTTTACTATGATTTTAATGTAGAGTAAACTGGACTTTTATGGTGTAATGTGGATGGATAGTAAAATGAAAAATAATCACTATGGAAATATATGATGATATTCAGAGAATCTCTTGGAAGACAAATTTTTTTTGTAATATGTAGTAGCGAAAAATAGTGCGGAATGCGTTGATATCAGAACATCTCATTTCCAACTTAACCATCATCTAGTATGTGCATTCAATTTATTACCCGTTAAGAACTTCCATAGATAGACGTAATTTGCGAACGTGAGGTAAAAATGATACAGTTTGGCTACTTTTCGCCAGTGTGGGCAGCAGATTGGATGCACTTTGTATTTCCAGCTTTCAATTTAAGTAGTTTCAGAGAGTGGATGTAGCTACGCATCTTATATAGAAATTAAGGCGTTTTTTTAGACGTGCCTTGTACAGAAGCTGGAATAGAAACAAACTTATTTTTTCTCTTAAGCTCCAGTTCTTATGTTCGTAAAATGTTGTGACAACCGGGTATATCAACGTTGGGTTAAGTTGGGATCAAGATTGAGTTGAGCTGTTAGGCCTGTATATTATGGTAATGGTTACTCGGCAAGGAGAATTATAACACCCTTAATTTCGTTCTGACAATTTGCAGATGCGTATATGGTGGATTTACTAATGAAGCTTATGAGGAGTTGGTACGTTATCATCGTAACAAAGAAATTCCTAAACGTCTTCAGGGCCATCTAAAGCATCGTATTGATTGTTTCAAGAGGAAAGCCAAAAGATTTCAGTTAATTGAGGGAACTGATCAACTGATTTACATTGGTAAACAAATATTCATTTATCGTCTAATATTTTCTTTAAATAAGGAGGACAGCAGAATTATTCAACAATTTTTTGTTGGTGTTGGGATGGTAATCCTAATTATTCCTAGAAGTTTCATCTGTTTTGCGGTAAGGATTATTGGACTGCATTCTTCCTTGAATTATAATGCAGAAGGCCTCAAATAATCAACTACCCTTCAACTGGATTTAGTTGAAATGAAGAAAATCATTGCTACGACATGTATTTTTTATTGTGAATTGACTTAACTTTGCTGCAGACAGTTGCGGAACAAAATCTGATAATTGTATTAGAATAGTTAATTCTTAAATCAGTTTTATGAATTCAGGATTCAAACCAGATCACTCAACAGTGGGACAGTTTGTTGTGAAAAAAAATGAAGTTGAAAAAATCCTCACCCAGGCATGTGGTTTTTATTTTGTTAGTAATTGTGTAGTAATCTTTTTCTTTAAACAGGGATCAGTAATTTCTAAGCAGTAGATTAAGTCTTAGTTATAAAAAATAAATGATTTTGCAAAGAACAAAACTGAATTTCTTTTTAAGAAAATCTATATACAGCTATCTTATGTTTTTTTCGGTAGACATTAACTGACGTTTTTTTTTCCATTTTTAGGCTCATTTGGAATCAAATCACGGCGGCCTAAATGCTACACGTAAAATGGTTTCAACAAAATTTTATTGGAATTCGATTACAAGCGATGTTGAACAGTTCATCAAGCAATGTCCACGTTGTCGTATTACACGTATGCGATACGTTGCATCCAATAACGTTCCTTGGCGTAAGGGTGGGCGATGTGGGGATATTTATACAGTGTGTTTTGACTTCTCTTCTGTAAAATTTTTCACATTCATTTCAAATCTTTTTCGAATTTCCTTTAGAGGTAGAAATCCACTCCTCAGAAACTACAACTCACCACAGAAAGCTTTTCGAGCGAGAATTATGTTTTGCGAACATTAATGCTAAACAATCGTATTTTTATGAATTACAGATAACGATATAGTATTTTTTGTATAATGTTCCCTAACATTGATGTGTTTTAGTGTCAGTTTCTCAGATCTATGATTTATACATATTTTCAGGGTAATTGGGATGGAAACGATGATGATTATGCACTTTCTGGTAAAAGCTTGCAGTTGTATATTTTATCTTCAGAAATTGCCATCTTTTCTTATGTAATACAGTTTATCACAGAATTTCTTTTAGATCGCTCCTACAGTCGAACTTGGAAATTAAGTCGAGGTGTGAATGGAGGTGAATACTCCACATACGCACAAGACAACGAACTCAATGTAGTTCCTCAACATTGGAAGGTTAATTACATATTTACTTTAAATTTATGGAAATTATGGATAAAGTCGTTGTAGAAATCTGATATTTTCGTTCGGTGTTTGAAATTTTGTTACGTGCTACATGATAAACTTTTCAGCATGATAGACCTACAAATGACGGTACTATTACGGATGAAATGACAAATGAAGACATAGATATCGAGAATGATACGGATGAACTGGGTAAAAAGATTATAAGACTTTCTGTAATTGGGACTTTAAAAAGACACAACTTAGCTTTAATCGGTTAAATGATTAAGTAGAAAAGTGCAACGCACTATCTATAAGAGCTGTTTTTCTCTGGAATTGCGAATTGTTTTTTATTAATAATTCATGAACGAACTGGTAGGATAAAACCTGCTGTGCAACATTTCCCGATTTAAGCTGTGCAATGTGAAGCACGTCTGTAATGGGCCTTTAGTAACAAAAAATTCAAAACAAAGTAATTGTTGGAAAAAGATGCGTTTTTGTTATTGTTAGACATTTTTCAATTATTTTAGATGTTGGCGAAGGAAGAATAGATACACAGATGTTATTGCCTCAGTACTTTCGTGTCAAGCCTACCCAACCAGCCTTTAATAAACCACATCTTGCAGATTGGATGGAGAGGGAACAAGTAAGTTTGTTTATGGATAATGACTAATTTGTCATGAATTTTCTACAGTTATCTGATTCGTACACATCATTTCCTTTTTCCCAAAATTCATACAAAAAAGTTCATTATTTGCTTTACATATACTGATTTTGTGCAGAACTATTTTACGAATGCTGTATGAAGTGGAGGTTCATCTTATGATGTTTGGATAGCAAATTATGTAGACCATATTAGTTATGGGCAGTTCTGATTATATTCGCTTTATGATCAAAAAGGGGATGCGAAGTTCCAGTTTTTCAATCATCATTTCATTTTGTACTTTGCTTTTAGTTTTCTGGGCTTTTTCGATGCACGTATTTTTTTTATTTTTATTTAAATTATAAGTTTTCACGCTCTTGCATTTTATTTAGGTATTAGACTATGATGAACCATACGGTAATGCAGAGGAAGCGTATTATGACGATGATTTTATTATCGGTGAAAATATGGCAAATATTGCACCACCAGCAGGTGGCGAAGAAAGATTGGCTTCAGAAGACAGCTTGGATGGTGGCATTGATAGGTAACAAATATTTCGGTTTAGTTAGTTCTTTTCGAATAGTTTTTTGAACTGTTTGTAATGGTTCTTTATATTAAAAATTTATTAATTTTGCTTAAATTCTTTCTTTGTACTGAATTATCGGAGAGCAAAGAATTGTAAAAATAGTTGTAAGCGATATCAGTAGGTATCTGAAGTTTATATTTTATTAGTTCTAAATCAAATTTTAAATATTTTCTTTGAACCGATTGTTTCGGGTAACAGTACAGGGGTTGTATGGATACACTTGCTATTGTTTATTAGTATAGAGACTTCAGCTACATGAAGCAAATAGATATATCTGTATTTTATAATAGACTTTATCATTCTAAGTTCTAACAAAATTGAGGTTGAAAGGCTTTCGTTTTCCTACTATAGTCCAAACATATGCACAGCAGTGTTGGTTTGTGAGTTTTATCTTTTTTTTCACTAAGTAATAGCTTCTTCATTACTGTCGCAATTTAGAATGTATTTGAGGTCAAGTTCTACAAAAGCTGCTATGTACAAAGAAAAATTTGTTGAAAATGCTCCAGTGAAACGTCGGTACGTAGAAGACGGTCGAGAATATATCATTGAAACAGACAGAAAGTATTTTATGGTTGAAGCAGATCAACTTTTGCAGCTTTTCAAGAGGTTAACTTTTTTAAAACTTCAGTGGTCGTAAGCTTTCTCACATACTATTTACAAACCTTGCATATTGGTTCCTTTCTTTTCTTGCATACTTCTTTACTTTTATGTATAATTTATAAAAAACGATGATTACAGATGTTCGGGATGCGGCGAAAAATTGAAACAGGTGACACTTTACGCTGATTCACCTATGCCAACAGTCGCATATCAGTGTAATAAATGTGAGCAAACTGTATGGTTCGGACAGAAAATGGATTAGCTTGGTAATGTGGAGATTCTCAAAATCTAATTTCTAATTTAAAACTGTTTTTTTTGCTTGTTTAAAATAATTGAAGAGGAAAAATAAAAAGGGCAAATTTGAAGTGTGAAAGCTAATTAAAGAGCAGTGAACTTATACAATGAAGGGTAGTATGCAAAAAAAGGGAAATTTTCAGTAGCTTTAATGTAAAGGAATTAAACATTTAAATCTAATTTTGACAAATCACACTCTTACTATTTTTTTGCTTGGGGTAAATGGAAGGGAGGGTTTTTTGGAACATTTTTTCTAGTGTTATTACATGCTTTATGCTGAATTAACGTTCATTCTGCTTGTGATTTTAAAATCTTGTGTTGTCATTGTTTGTACACACCGCCAATAAAATTACTCGTTTGTCTCTTGAAAATCTTGAATTTAGGTTCAAAATAAACCTACACAGTAGCGAATTTTTAGATGAAAATTCGCGAAGTGTAACTTAAAAGTAAAGAAACGAGAATAAACACGTAATAAAAAAATGAAGGTGTTTAAACAGTAAACAATGTTTGGAAAGAACGTTGGAGAACGTGATCCTTTTGGGTAGGACTATGTCACAGCTGGTTTTCGTTTCGTTAATTTTATGAATATTTCCAAATATATTAAAGTGAATACATTCATCTGCACTTCAACTCTTATTAAATACCCTGAGCAATCAGAACTTTCAAATCGTCCCTGATTTCTGTTAGTTTGTGCAGAATTTGTTGGTAAATATTGATACTGTGTCGTGATATCAAACTTTTTAATTTTTTAAATTTTCGTAGAAATGGAAATCGAAAGTACACATTTAAGTGTAGATAATTCGCAGCATGCAGTTTCGCAAACAGTACAACGAGTGGTAATGGATAACATGCATGGGGAGCGGACAAATAGCCTACAGCAACAAATAGCTTGTCGGACAGCGAAGGATGCAGGACAACTCTGTGCTGCTGCTACCTCTGATATTGTTGCCGAGTGTGAAGCACTGTGTTCAAAGGCAGCAGAAGCGGATCTACCAAACCAAGCAAGTGGCGAAACGTTGAATGTTCGGGATTCCCAAGAATCTCGGACAACTTGGCAAGATGATGAGTATCAATATAAAACACAAATGAATTTGTTGAAGTATGATGTGAAGTTTTTTTTTTCTTAATTAAAATTTTGAAATGAAAGTTCCGAAATTGTGCCATCTTCACAGATTATGGAATGCTTAATGAGTGTGAGGATGAGAGCATTAATTTTTTTGCATATTCAACCCTAAAATTGACTGAAAGTTCAAGTCGTAAATTGAAAGATTAGACCATAAAATACGTCAAATGACCTGATAATGCTACGGTAACTTCGTCAGTTTTTTATTCAACCTTTTTTCGCAAATATTTTAAATCGGTAAATCGGAAAAGAAATTTAAATCAATAAATATTTAGCAGGGAATGGAGTAGGCCTGAAGTGAACGAAATTATGGCAAAATTACGCAAAGATGAATTGCCATTTACGGAAGCAGCCGATCGGATATCAGTTATACTGGGACATGAGATAACGGTGTCGTCGGTACGAAATCGTGCCTTGCACTATTTCGGTTCGTCACAGTCAGGACAACCAAATAATCATAGAGAGCGCAAAGGCTATATAGAAAATGAGGAAAATACCTTAGAAAAAGGTGCAGTTGCTGCAAAAAGGTTGGTTTTTTGCGCTTATTTTTAGGTTTAGAATTTAAAGAATCATCTGCAATTTTTAGTAAGATTGTTTTGTAAAACTATTGTATCTCAAAATTGTGTCCTTCTGTTATTGTCGATGTTTCGCAGATTGGATTATTTTATTCCACATGTTTTTTAAAGTTTTTTTTTTGGTTGTTCAAGGTTGCTTTTTTGGACTTCTTTATATTTGACAATGTTTCAAGATAATGAACATTCTAATCCGTGAAGTTTTCATTTGAAATTCTGGTTATTTTTGTGTAACAGACTAAACGAAATCGTAGTATGATTCAGGTTTGGGCCAGAATTTTATGAAATAATACGAAATTTACGCGGAAATTTTAACAACATAGCGATCAAGGAGCCACGTAGTAACTGTGTGCGAATTTATCGTCGATCAACGACACGTTATTACTACAGTTATTATCGTTGTTCGACATGCGACCACATGTCGCGACGTGAAGGTGAAGATTATCATCCATCACCGATTATCAAAATGGTACATGACAGTATCGTTGGTGAACCATTTCCACTACACCATCCCGAATGTAAACCGATACCTCTTTCACAATTGCGAGCTATGCAGATAGATCGAGAAAATCGTCAAGAAATGATCAACGAAATGATGACTCCTTTTGAAGCTTGGTCGAAGGTAAAATGGCTTTTGCTTTTAAAATAAATTGCTAAGTTTTGAACTGAGTTTGTTAGATCTTGAGATCGGAAAGCTTTTTGGTCCATAGCTCAGTCTGCAATACACCTGAACTTATACAAAAGTTCTACTGCTTTTCTTTTTTTTAATTTTGAAGGGACACAAATTGTTTATAAAGCTACTTAGCCAACAAATTATGGATTACCGACTTTGTGGTGGTGAGATTTTTGGTAAAGCAAACTGAAAGGAATTGACAAAAAGGCATTTTAAAATTCCTTTTGAGGGCGATTTAAGAGCTCTACTGGAGGAGGCAAGGAAGGTTTCACAACATGCTGAACATCGACCAAAATGGAAAAAAATCAAGTGCAAGTCACAACATGAAGATGTAAGTTTCGTTGTCCTTTTGTTTTAATTTTAGTATCTGGATCAATTAATTTCACATGTGAAGCGCTTAATTTTATGATCATTGCAGGAAAGGTATCCATACGCAAGGCCATATGGCGAAACCTTGGTGAGTTACGAAGGTTGGTATTAATTTACACTGCGGCATTTCTTTGGAAGCAAATCATTCACTTTTGTTTTCAATTACAAAAATTGGTTTTGACCTCTCAGACTTGCTAGAAAATTAGATCGAGCAATTCATTGATTAATTTCAGAAAAAATACGAAAAAAATTGAATGGACGGCTAAAATGTCCAGGTTCTCATGCTAGTTCAGTTGTTTCAGAACGACTTGGCGCACAAGTGCGTTATTTTAAATTTTGTTCATTTCATTCAGTCTGAGCATGTCGGAGATTTCTCATTAGATAAGAATGAAAAACTTGTATTTTATTGCCAGGAAAAGTTTGTATTCATTTTTTTGTTTCTAATTATTAATATCTGCACAATTGAAAAAGAATTAAGTACTTTTAATTTTGCAAAATACTTTAAGTAAGAAGAAAATAGAGAAGAAGGTATTTCAAAATACGCTTCCTTTATAGTGGCTAAACTTCAATGGTTCAATGTTTCTTATTTTCGCATGGAGAATGAAATAATTTTTGCGTAGATATGAACTACTTTTTATTTTTTGTGCTGATATCAGGTGATAATTGTTATCTCTAGACACAAGCAGATGAGGAGGAATCATTTGAACGACAAGAACAAGATGAGGGTACCTTTATAAAGGACGAGTCACAATCTTGTATGTTTTGGAATTTAATTTTCTTTACTTTATTACATATGTTGACAGATTGTTAATCCTCTGATAAATTTCCTTTTGTTACATCAGGTCTTGTGAAAGTCCCAGACGAGGATAGGTTGGTGTCAGAAAAAAGAGTGCACATTGAACAATCACAAATCTCAGCAGAAGGTACTCTAGTGCTGGTAAATCTTTTATTTTATATCATTTCATTCTCATGATATGTTAATTAACGCCCAATCTTTGGAAATTTGTAAATATAGTTCCCACCTTAAATATCGATTGCTATTTGTTTTTAAAAATGGTTTAATGAGCAGTTTTTCTAGATTAATTGATGATCTTTTATTGGAATTTCTGACTATAACTTATTAAGTTCCCAAAGCTTTCATTTTACTTGAAAATATTTATTTTTTTTCAAGAATACTGGAAAATCTTCTTTTGCTTCAAGAGAATCAAGCGAACGAGTTAATGATTTCGGCAGGATGAATCAAACAGTGTTGGGCGGTCAAACACCAAGTAGTGAAATTGGAACAGAATCTGATACTAGCACAATCTTTACGAGGTATATCTGAAATCTTTGCTGACGTTGTTTCGTTTCATTATACTAATGTGCTAATGTCCAGATGTGATTCAGTCAATAAAGGGAATTAATACTCAATCTACGAGAATGATTATACTTCTTATACACTTTCTGTTTGCAGTCAGATTAATTCTGCATATGATGAATGACGAATTGTATGTTACTCGTTATTGTACATTATTTGTGATATTGCATTGCTAGCAGTGACTGAGCTAAAATTACTGTTAAAATTAATCTTAGAATGTCAAGTGCGTGCTCAGCTAGTGATCGTTCGAATCGTGTTACTATGTTAACAGATGATGGTAAACGAGATATAATCAGGGAAACCAATCGAAAATTGTTTATGGTCGATGATGAACACTTGTTGAAGTTGTTTCGAAGGTTCGTTTAGTTTAAATGGCATGGTATGGAAGAAACATCGTAGAATTCCCATTGGAGGTTTGAGGTCAAACTTGCTTATCAAATTTAGACCATCATGGAATATGGATTTGTTTGATTTCAGTTCTTACAATGTTTGTGTTTTCAGGTGTCCGGATTGTGGTGAAAAACTGAGAAATTTATCGCTTTCATCTCAAAAAGCAGTACCGATGGTGACATATAAATGCCAGGGTAGTTGTGAAGAAAGAATATGGTTCGGTTATGAACCTAAATAGTTTGATATTGTCAGGGTATATGTGCAAATTGTTAACTTCAAGATATTTCTAAGAATAAAAATTTCTAAGAAATTATGTAGGAAATTACAGAAGGTATTAGATTCCCTCAAATAGATCTGTTTGCCTCTGATTATTGTTTGTAGTTGGGTAGCAGTTTCAGAAAATATCTGAAATTGCTTTGTACAAACCGTACAATGTCAGTTGTCAACGTACAAGTCATATTTAACTTTACATAATTAAGCATTAGTTTGATTAATTTTGTGAAGTTGAATTTCTGTAGGAAGAAAATGCAGTCATGCTATAAAGCCATGAAGATACTGTGACGCTGCTTTTCTGAGCATCGAAATTTTTGCTCACAATGTATTGTTATATCTCTCCTCTCTTTTTTGGTTTGTTGGAAACTTCAAATTAAATAAGTCAATGTGTACATATGTTTATTGCGCTTCAATTCTTATATTCATTAATGATAGCATGTTATAACATTCGCAAATACTATTTACAGCAATTCGTTTCCTTGCGGCAAATTTGACGATATTTTGTGCAACGTTGTTATTGGGTTATTTATTTTGTAAATGATTGAAATAATTTATACCAAATGTCAACTGCAAATAAAAATTTTCGATGAGGCTAACTAAATCTTGTTTGATCCATTTGACAGGATTTTTCATATATTTTGTTTCCGCTTTATTGTCAATGTATAAAAGTATTGATAATCATATAATATCATAAGGGCTTTCCAGGGTAATGAGAGAAGGTAAAATATATTAAAGGTTTCACTAGTGATATCAAAAAATATTATTACGCTGCGAGGGATATTAAGTGCACTGCTCTTTCAAGTATTTTACACATTAAGGATACGGCGGCTTTAATATCGGCAGTCATTTTCATATTGGTTTTTTGTCTTAATTGATTGAAAAGTTAAGCTTAATTGTGCCAGCTGAAGAGGGCTTTTATTGTGTAAAAAAGGAATGAGAATAACTTATAGCTAATGTTACACCGCCATTTACTGTAGGTTTTTTTTAAGCATTACTCTTCTAATTTAGATGATTGTTTGCTGTTCAAGTTTGTTTCAATGTTTCGAATCATTATTCGTTTAATTAGAAAATATTTCAAAAGGCAAGAATAATAATTACAGGAATTACTAGTGTAATTTCCTGTTCAATCATGGATATGATTATGGGGCAAAAAGTAACTCCGATCGACGGTAATGATGCAAATAATTGTAATTTTATTATCGAAGGAACTGCGAAGCTAGATGTTTCTAGTCCATCTGTGGCATTCTACAATCCTGCGCAACAGTTCAATCGTGATTTAACGTAAGTTGTACATCGTGTTTATTTTAATCTGTTTTGTATGTGAGACTGTAAACAAAGCAAGCAATTGTAATATATGCACTCTAAACAATTAACATCATATGAGATAAAGTATGAACAAGCCATAATTGATTGGCTAATTGATTCGTCGATGCTCTAATATTCTATTTTTATTTGTTGGTTAATTTCGGAAATGTATTTTTAGAATTTTGGTCCTGCAGCAATTTGTGGATGATCGGAGAAAGGAGTTGGAAGAAAAGAAATGTAATGGGCAGAGTAGCAACGCGGAACCACCAATGAAACGGTCACGGAGACATGGAGTTCGTGATGTGAGTTTAAAGTTCCAAGACTTAATGGAAAAAATGTGAACGAGTAGAATTGTACAATACACTGGGTAGTAGTAGAAACTGTATTCTAATAGTTCGTTCGTTCTCAGAAATTGTTAGTGATAACATATTGCTATTACAGGATTCTGAAGTCCGTATTTTGGATGCGTTATCTGCAAGTGGTTTAAGAGCTATTCGTTTTGCTAAGGAAGTGAGGAATTGTATTTATTCAGATATAATCATACTTTTTGCTTTTAAGTCCGTTAGATAGTGAAATTATATAATCCTTGATAGCGCGAATTATATCCGTTCAAATAATCGTTCCGGGATTATTAAAAGTCAAAAGTCTTACTTTACAGGTTCCATTCGTAGCTAAAATAATTGCGAACGATTTTTCGGAGCAAGCTGTGATTGCAATGAATAAAAATATTGAAATAAATGATGTTCAGAATCTTGTGGAATCAAGATGCGGCGATGCGGTGTAAGTATTATGAGCAATAATGTTTGAACGAGTTGCTTTTTTTAGTCGAATATGAACTGCCAAGATCAGCTCATCTTGAAAGACTTATTCTCAGCCACTGAGACTCTAGCTAATGAAGGTAATGCTAATCTCAACTCTCTACAATTATGCAGTTATATGGTGGTGAAATGCGTGGTTTTCTGTCGATGTGATAACCGTCCATACTTGTAGGGGTATGTCATCGCGTATTTGTCAGGTTAACATTTCTCGTATGACATTTCGAACAGTCCTGTTGTCATTTTACGAGGCGTGACTTCTATATAGTCAGTAAGGCAGCATAAAGAATTCGAATGTTTTGGATCGACATATGTCTGTAGTACTGCTCATATGGGAGTTTTAACTTCTAGTAAATTTTATATATTTGTATTTTTTCTGGAGATCACTAATAACCGTTATAGAATGTACTGAAGGAAATATTTGGATTGTGAATTAGACTGCCTTTTTATTATTTTCATGCCGTTAAGTCATTCTTTTCAGAGATGCAATGATGTCTAACCGTTCATTTGATAAGCGATTTCATGCAATTGATATTGATCCATATGGTTCAGCATCTGTGTTTCTCAATTCTGCAGTGCAAGCTGTTACGGACAAAGGTTTTTCTGATCTCATTTTATTCGGTCATAATAGTTGGTGCTACTGGATGAAGAATTCTATTTTAGGAATGCCAATTGCACCACATATCTTTGATACCACAAAGACATGTGCGTAAAATGCACAACTTGTAGGCATAATCAGTAGGATAATGACTAGTCTGAGTCGGTCAAAAAAACGATTAGAAACATAGCAAATGCATAATAAAGAAATATAAAATATTGTCTAAAATAGCATAATAACTATTGGATCATACAGGAAATACTAAAACAAAAGCAGATATAGCATTAAAATATTGCCAAATAGCGTATCAGTGGAAATTATGTCCTCAATTACCACTGTATTCCTTTTGTCTCTATCCTTTATTGATTTCCTACCTACAGGTATTCTAATGGTTACATGTACGGATATGGCTGTACTGTGTGGTAATACGCCTGAATCGTGTTATAATAAATATGGTTCTGTCGGCTTACGACATAAAAGCTGTCACGAATTTGTAAGTCGATATTATTTTTAATTTTGGTTTTTCTTTCATATGGAATTATATTATGACTTTTTAGAAAACTTGATGCAGTTAGGTCAACTGAACTAGAAATGTAAATTTGATTACATATAATTGTAAATTAGTTCCATTTTTTCATGAAAAGCGTGACCGTTCTCTGTTTATTGATGTTTCTGAACTTCTTGATTACACGTTTTTATTTATGTATTTTCTTACTGATTTATCGACGGCTGCTGAAATACAAACACTTGGCTTTATCATTTGTATTTAATTTTAGTCTTTTATTATTTTTTTATTGTCATTTTCAAGTATTTATTGCTGTAATATTTCGAAAAAGTGAGGTCGATTTTCAGGCTATTCGTGTCTTGCTGAGAGCTATTGATTCACATGCAAATTGTTATGGAAGGTATATCGAACCACTGCTTTCAGTTAGCATTGATTATTATTTACGAGTTTTCGTTAGACTGCATACAAGTGCATTGATTGCCAAGGATAGTGTAATGTAAGTAAAGATCTACATAATATATGATTTTGTTGTAGGTCCTGTCCTTTTGTCACCGTGACTATTTGGATTATTTGTTCAAATTATAAAAATAGGAATATATAGTGAATTTTTTCTGAAAAGACTGAGAGTCGAATTTATGATTTGACATTTTATTTACACTTGATGAATTGTTTATCACAGTTTCCATTTAAGGCCATGAGCTTAGTAGAATAGAAAGTGGACTTATCGGGACCACGTTGATAAAAAAGAAAGTACTTAAAGTTGTAATCTCAATAATGTAATGTTTCTTTTTTCTTATGAAATCGGTTATCAATTTGTTTTGGAATATTTGATTGTTTCAAAATGTAATCAATTTAGGAAGATATCACATGTGTTTGCATGTACTGGCTGTCATTCGTTACACCTGCAACCACTCTTAAAAAAAATGACGAACGGAAACAGTATAAAATATACACCGAAAACATTTGATGTATCCTTGTTGGACAGGGATGGGAAATGTGTTCATTGTAAACAGTCCGTACATATGGCTGGTCCAATCTATAGTGCACCAATACATAACCACCAATTTGTGATTAAATTGTTGGAGAGGTGAAGCGTTTTTGTGGCAAACTTTTTTCATTCAAACTTTATTGAGAATTATCGTGAAATTTTGCTCATCAAGTTCTGATTTACAGTTGTACGGAAATATTGTTGTTTACTATTTGCATGCCAAAATTGAAGAATGACAGTGATATCCAGGGATACAATTACCGCAAATATGCCCTACAGTGAAATTGAAAGCTTGACACTGGAGATGAAATCTTTATTTAGAGAAGAAATTTAGCACTCATAAATATCTTAGGACATCGCATGCATAAACTGATTTAATTGCTATAATTTCTGAATTTCAGGTTAAAAAAACTTCCAAAAGAAAAACGATCAGAAACGTATTTGCGTACACTAGGAGTTTTAACTGTCATTGCTGAGGTTTGATCGCGTTTTATTTGGCTTTTTTTTCAACTCATTGTCTACAGTATGCAAACGCGTTGTTTTAAATACCATTACTGCCGTGTCGCTAGCATTAAAAATAGTAATATTTGGCATTACAAAAAATCGTAATTTCCAAATTGCATATTATTTTGTTTAACTTTAAAGTTTTAGATAACATGTTCTAAAAAATTATTAGTTTAGAGGATGTACTACAAGTCCCATTCATTGTGAATTATAAAACGGTAAAAGTAGTAAGCATTACCCAGGCACATAGCTGTATTCATTATTAAGAGACGCCCTGCGTTGAATAATTGGATAGTTCTAAAGTGATGAAAGTAATGTCATTAGTGACTTAAAGGATAACGGTAAAGTGGTGTGTATGTTTGCATCTCCGAATTCATTACGATTTTTAGTTTCCTTGGAAATTATTCTTTTTCTAGTTTTTCTTTAATTTTTTAGTTTTTACTGTTTCGAATACCTCAGATCGTTGCTAAAACTTTGATTACTAAAATTTTTGAGAATGGTGAAAAGATTTTTTGAATGTACAGAAGATATGTCTCCGTTCCCAGCCGAAATTGAATACAGATAGCAGAAACTGTTTCGAAAATAGTAATTGTATCATTCTAACATGAAATTTTCGAATTTTTTCTGCCCTGAATGTAGTGGTTTTTAGGACTGTTCGAAAGTTGGATTTTTTTAACAGTTTGTAACGTTATTCTTTTGCTGTTCATAAATATACCACTCGATGTTTTAAAGGTTCCATAATTGTATTGATTCAATATCAAAAATTTCTAGGAAATTGAATAATTTAATTTGTAGTGCTTTTTATTTGGAATTTTCAGGAATTACCTGATGTTCCTCTATATTATGAATATGATCAATTGATGCATGTCGTGAAATCAGCGGTGCCAAAATCAATTGATTTCCGTTCAGCACTAATGAATGCGGGTTATCGTTGTTCTATTTCTCATTGCAATCCAAAAGCAATCAAAACTGATGCTCCAACATCATTTTTATGGGATATCGCCCGAACTGTAGTATGTTTTTGCTTATCAATTTCATATCAGAAATTCGAAGAATGATAGTTGTTGGAATGCATCAAAGAGATAAAATCAGTCAAAATTTTCCTTGTTGAAAGAAAATTGACATTATATACTTATTGCGAAAATTACATATAACGCTCCCAAGGTTGCTTTAACACGACCATTCATATTTTATAATATGTCTATCATTTATGACAACTGCTTATCTGATCATTGGCTAAAAAGGAAAAAAAGATGGACCTGAATGATTCCTTTTACTTATGGTAACAAGGGTTTGTATCTTATAGTTGCAACATGTTATGTAGCGTAGAAGGGAAGACTGAAGCTTAATCTTTTTTTGATTTGAATCAGACAGATTGTTTTATAGATATTGGAAAAAATTTTTTAAAAAATCCCGATTTATTGACTTATTTCGTTCATCACACCATTTGCATAGTTTGAATAATTAGCTTGCAGGCAAAGAATAATAACGTGACAGTCGATCGTTTTACAGAAGAATGTGCTGGAAAAGTTATTTTGGAGCAGGGAATAAAGTGAGGAAATTTTCATATAACGTGTTGTTGTAACCTATTAGTAATTTTCGTGATTTTCTAAACCGATTCAGCAATCTATAGAAAACTGATTTAGCAATTAATTTTTCCATTTATTAAGTCTTTTGATGAAAGCTGCTAGTTTTTTATAGATAGCTGGACTGCATAATATACTGTCCGGTCGTGCTCATTTGAAGAAAAGTTATTAAGAATGCTGGAAATTGCCTACCTCTTCTAAATTCTTTCAACTATTCTATATCATTGGAAAACAGCATACGAAATATTGCAATTTCATCAAAATGGTGAAAGCCTTCGGCACGCCAAATAAATTATTTGCATAACTTACTTTCAGGCACAAAATTGTTTTTCGATTGCATCCGGAAGCATTAGAGAAAAGCAAAATTGATTCATTGCTACGTTTTCAGCAAAGTAAAGGTAAGAATATGGGGCCAAAAGCAAAGGCAAAAGATTCGGTTTCTTCGATTCAAGCTAGTTTTCAGTGTCGTAGCAGGACAAAAGAAAACGAATAATTGGTGTCTCATTTTGGAATTTGAAAATTTTTCAGTTTATATTATTCGATAGCGGGAAAGTTTTTATGTTGGATATTTTGATATGGACTAGTTGTGATACAGTGTTCCTGCTTCCAAAATCTTCTAATAAGCAAATAAAAGCTCTTTAAATTGTTGTTTTGCTTCAAAAAAACATGTATTCTACAGACATATTGTAATTTATTGACAGTATTTTCGTAGAAACGGAAATTTAATTGGAAGAACTTTTATCATTGTCACTTGATTTTGTTATTGGTTTTAATGAGACATATCTATTTGAATCTGTTTAAAGGCAGTCGTGAAATTTTTGAAATACTAATCTTTAAAAAGTGCCTTGATCTGTACCGTGTAAGATTACGTTGTTTCTGGGAACTTGTCACTGTTGTCTTATATTCAGTGATTTGTCATTCTTGTTTTGAATTTTGATTATTAATTAACAACTAAATGCTAACTATGATAAAAGTATTAGGCATACCATATAATTATGAAGTGTTCCAACATATATTTGTCGCGGAGTTTCAAAGATCCATGATTGAAAATATAAAAATGATAATACAAAGAATTTGTTCCAATATTTATGTTCGCACCTTTCATTCCGATTTTTGAACTCAGAGAGTAACGGTTTCTGGTGACGTCCGGTTGATCATCAATTTTCTTGATTTTTAAATAATTAAATACGGTTAATAATGCAAAGAGTAAGCTAATTATTATGATTGGCATCAAACATCTTGATTTCCCCATCAATATTTGAAAAAAAAGGAACGAAAAAGAACCGGCGGAAAATTTTAGCAAGTTAGAACATTGTAAATTATGAAAGCCGAGATTTGTGCCGGAAATTTGTAATTTCATTTTCACAGTATGTTTTTCTACTAAGACTAAAATCAAGAAAAAAGTTGACACAAAGCCGAAAAGTGTGTAATACGTATATTAACAATTAAATGATAGAAAAGAAAAAGCTGAACTATACAGAATATATTAAAAGTGAGTATGAAGAAATAAAACATTAACTTTTTAAAACGAAATTTTGTATGTACATATAAATCTGTCCACCAATCACTTATTGTATACAATCGACACAAAAATACCGATCAACCATTTTGCATTACCTATGATAATCAGCTCGCCGTATACGTAGAACATAGACGTGATACATGAAATTCAATATCTTTTTAAATATCTCTTATTATTTGCAACATATGATGCGTAACGAATCAAGTAATATATGAAACAGATAGAATGACATCTTCATAGGTTTTTTTTTCTTCTCATTCTATTTAATATGCTATGGACTTTGATCATTGTAATAGTTCTACCCTCCTATTATTAGTTAAATTTTATATTAATAAATTTTAATTAAAAATTGATTTATTCACTATATATCTCACTCAATTCTTTTTTAATAACTCAAAATTCTAACATTCATTCTTCCTATTACTGAATGATTCGATGTGTAATATATAAGTCATTTGTCCATTTCTTGAAATCTTAATTTGACACAAATGACATATTCATGTCGTCAAAATTAGCTTTCACATATACTTCATAATTCTGTACGATAAGCAAATAGCATTGTGTAAGCGCTGAAATTTATCATCAGCTCGTAATACTCACTATTATTTATGATTTATGTAAACATTTGGATTATTAGTACGAGTTGTCGGAGTGATCAAATAATAGCACACTCTTTTACTTCCAGTTATCACTTTTTTTTTATTTCCATAATGATATAAGTAGTGACAACTGGGAAATCAATATGTGGTCAGTTAGATTCCTATTGTTTTTCATTTTTGCTTTAGTTAAATACATTTTCTTTTTCTAACGCAAGTAAAGAAATTTTAGACTAACTTTAATACTGTATGGTACGATTCAAGAAATTTGATAAAGTACATCAGAGGACTAAAATTGAAAAGAAAATGTATTTTCAATTCATGAACTTCATCCATATTTACATTTACCACAGTAGGAACTCGAAACTTTCTTCTGTAACCCTCGCTTCTCGTGGCGAGACGTAGACTACTCTCTGCTACATCTTATTGCGAGAGCAAGTAAAAGTAATTAGTGCTGCAGTAGACAGTTTTATTCCGAAACGGAAGATTTGCATTTGGTGAAGATTGCTCACGTTTTTGTGCGTTTGTTTCCCGAAAAAAAGAGGGAGGAAAGGTTCGTTTGGAGAGGAATCAGTGTTATTCGGGTTGGCGTAACGTAAAGTTGACGTAGCGTAAGGTTCCGGATTTGATGTGTCACGTCTATATTCTACGTATACCGTAAGCTGATTATTATGGGCGATACAGAACAGTCGATCGGTAGTGTTTTTGCGTTGATTGTATACAGTAAATGGTTATTGGGTGGATTTATACATCTATGTACATGTTTTCTTAATGTTTTTGATTTTATCCAGAAAATACGGAATCTTAAATTTTATTTTAAAAGGCTAATGTTTTATGTTTAGTGTATTCTATACGGCTTATTTACATATTTTCTTCGACTTATTCTTACTTCCCTCTCAAAATAGGCCTGAGTTTAATTTGTAACGTTTCTCAACCTTTTTAAAGTGAGTATATGGGTGCAGTGGAAATGCTCGTGATTTTTTGCTGCATGGGAATAAACCTCAGTGCGTTTGCATTTTTTTAATCGTTTTTTAACTAAGAATAATTTCTAAGCTATTTAAGTTGAGTTCTTTGAACATGAAAGAAATTATTGGTGAAATAGTGATAATTTTTTGAATGTTCTTTTGTTCGATTCAGCTTTGTTCTTACTCATCCTTAGTAACCTTAAATTAATATGGTATGTACCACTTTTCTATTTGAAGAAAAATCAGTTATTCCTGTATTTTCTGGATAAAATTAATACTTCCGGCTAGCATGGGTTTATATCAAGCTAATCTGGTGATTATTAACATGTCACGTGCGTGCTCGATATGGATATATGTAAGCATCCAGGAAGGGGTCAAATTTGCGTTTAATTAAACTGGTGGTTCTGTGGGATTCAACTTTTTCTTTTCTGCATAAAAACATTCTTGGTTTTAAAACTCAAGGTTTGAAATACCACACATCGAGTGACGTTTTGACGCGCATTTGTTATCATTAATCCTTTAAAGTCCAAAAATTTATCCATTTATGGATCTTTCTTGTTTCATTCTTAACTTATTAAATGTTGGCAAAAAGTTTCAGATGCAAGTATGATGGGATCAAATAAGCGGAAGAATGCGGTGCAAGAAAAGCCGTCAGCTTCGCCGTGCGGGTAGTCATCATACATAAATATTTTTGAATTTGCCATCCCCATAAATATTTATAAAAAACTCAAAATTCATCCTGAATTTATTAGGTAGGCGTGGGAAATTTTTTGTTTCTTGTTTTGTTTATTTACTGTTTATTATCTTATTCCCTTCTTTTCCGGTTTTCTATTTCCTTATCATAATGAAGGAGAGGGGAAGATCTATTAGGTAATTAACTGCATCAAATGACTTGTGAAAAATAACACGATTTTTGCAAAATGTAGATTTGTCGGTTCTATTCACGCTATACGGCCCATGCGGATGGGATTACAGTAAGCGCCCATGGAGTGACCATGCGTGAACAAAGTGCTAAAGGTTGAAGTTTCGGTTGAGTTGAATTTCTATTCACTCGATTGATATCAGCATTTTTGTTGAAATTCCTAGAAATACATTCCAGTATATCCCTTCGCAGTGCATCATGGCCACTTTAACCTCTCCATCCTACGGGCTTTAATTTATGGTTTTAAATATATCATTTTCCTTTCCTGTCGAATTTCACTATTCTCTGTTGTGCAAGGAAATTTGTACTTGATGGTATGTGTTTCTGCGTGTGCGTGTGTGAGTATGTATGTATGTTTGTAAGAACCTTTGTAAACATCAATCTGAGGGTTTCACCGTCAAAAAATTAATCAGAGACTCTTCTCTCTCTGTTGCGAATCGTATTCTTTGTATTATCGTATTCTATACTTTGATGCCTTTTGATTAATTTTTATTTCGCTTTTAACATTCGTGGTTATCGGAGGTTAAGAAATTATACTGTAGTTGTGTTCAACTAGGTTTTCTAAAAGAGGGAAAAATTCAACAGTTGTTTTGATTGATGCGAAGCTTGTTGTGTATTGTATTTTAATTAAACGATTAATTCTGTTCAGCTCTTCAAGCTCCGGAGAAATCAGGGATGATAGTGATGATGAAGCTGAAGATGCTGCTCGTGTAATTCAACCGGAAGCTGCGTTAGCTTTTCAAACATATTTTATATTTTAATATTTTAATGTCCTGATTTTACATAAAGTGAAAAGTTTATGTTCTTTATTATTGTTTCAAAATTAAATGAATAATATGAATGTTATCCGAATGCTGATTTAAAACTTAATTTGTTAGTTTAGTGTAGCTTGCTGTATGTGCACCGTTTGAAACTTAAATGTGGGATTAGAGTAGTCCATCATCAGAATTGATGTAAGAATTGATGTCCATCTCATTTTTCGTTTTTCCGAATGTTCAGGAAAAATGGTTTTATTGAATATCGTAGAAGAGAACTTGAAAGAGACTTCAATGTTAATCGAGAACGTAGTGCGCCACAACGGTTTGACCCAGATAATGATTATCGACATCCACATTTATCACCCGAACAAATTTGCGTTCGCGTGCGAAAAATTCCAGGACCAGATGTGGTATCATTCACGAAATTTTTGCTGCCAAATATTTTTTTTAAAACGATAGAGATTTCAAGATAGATTTAGAAGTGCACACAGAGTGGAAAAGGGATTGAATTTGTATTCTTTCCACTTTTTGATGTTTTAAATCAATAGTTCTAGCTGGTGGAACTAAATGATGTAGGCTTGCGACATTTGTTGTGCGATGTGCACGAATTGGATCGGGAACAAATTCGACTTTCCAACAATCGCCGAAAATTATTGGAGTTCGCCTTTGGTTTCAAATTATCTTTTTATATGCGGTTGAATGAAAACCTACAAGATAACTGGGAAAAAATTGATTATGCGCTGTTGAAAGGACTCCATGTTTTTTAGGCAAATGCGCCAAATGCATAAGCAAGAAATAGGATCATTGCGGGAATGTATGGAAACACTGAAGAGATTGATGAGTGAACGTGGAATGAATTTACTGGCTACGCATATTGGACAAGATGTCATGGAGTTTCTACATGAAAAAGATCAAACTTTTAGTACAGGTGTGAAGTCACTTCAGGATTATTGACTAGAAGATTAGTATGCATCAAAATTTAGCAGTTGGTGTCATCAACTTTTCTTAATTCTACAATATCGCTCTTTACATTTATATATCGTCTAGTAGGTTTTGCATGGAAAAATACATTGAGTTGAATTATCAAACACTTTCACTATTTTTAGTGCAAGGCAATTCCATTCATTCAGGAAATATTATCAGTACAGTATCGCTCATAATAAAAACTACGAGTTTTTTAACATATGTCAGCGAGTATTACTGAATAATTTGGCAAGAAGTTTCCATCGCTATATTTCTTTTTTTCAGGAAATATACCATTGTCAACGACAATACAGGCTTCATCATCGGAACCATGGTATTTTTATTCTTTTGCGAACTTCATGGGTTTCCTGCAAAATGCTTTTAATTTTTTCTGAACAGGACTATGTCTGATTGCTTTCTTATTATCTACAAATCTTCTTAATTTGTAGCCGTGGTTCTTATGGTGTTTTTCCGAAGACGCAAAGCTTTGCACAGAATTCGCTACCACTCCGACCACATTTTGTTCCAGAACGTCCCGGTGCTTTCACTTATCCTCCAGCTGCATCAGCAGTTCCTGCACCATTTATTGTACCACCTCCAGATTTCTCAGTACCTCCACCATTACCTGCACTTACACTCCAAGGTTGATTTTCTAGGATATAATGGCCGTATAGGTTGACATTTCCTGTTACTTTGTTTTTACATTTTTATTCTTGCTGTTTCGCTGAATGAAAACATGTCCAATAAACAGTTGATATATATATATATATATATATATATATATATATATATATATATATATATATATATATATATATATATATATATATATATATATATTCAAATATTTTTTAATATGTATTTTATCAATTTTAAACAGGAAATGATCAAGTATTCGAAGGCCCCGGCACATCAGCGATTAACACTCGTGATATCTCGGTAACTGATAATCACATTTTATTTTAAAGAAAATATTTGGGTTATAGGGAGTGCAAATCAGACTTTTCTTTTAAAATACATTACCTTTTTCTTTTCATTTAGTTAAACCGGAAACGGCCAAGTGTTCGAAGATTCATTCATTAATTTTCAAGGTTGTTAAAGCTGAAATAATCATCTTTCAGGTAACTCCATCAGTAAATGCGCCTCCGTTATGTGGTTCAGTTGTCGAATTAGGGTCTCAGAATCCATTACGAAATATATCTTTAGTAAATACAAACGCTGTAGAAATAGCAAGCGGATCGAACAGTCATATTCCACCTAACGGCACCGTGGCACCAGAAAAAATCGGAAGGCTAGGATTTCGGCCAAAAATAAATCGTGAATTAGATCATCCAAGTGTGTTATCAGGAATTCCTCAACAGCCGCTACAGCCACCAATAGTGGGAATGATCAGAGCACAGCAGCGTTTTAGCGTGCCACCATTTCGTGAGAGTGTACCAGTTATTAATAGTGGTCGTGGTGCAGTGTTTATGGATGAACGTGGATTGCCATTTCCAAATAGCAGGATTGTTTCGCTATATGACAATGGTCGATTACCATTTCATGAATATGAACATCCGCAGGGTGATGAAGCCATCCGAATTCGGCACGTATGGAGCACACGACCATCAATTGCTCAGAGAAGGTTTTTTTTGTGTTTTTTATTGTATTTGCTATTTCAATTATGTGCAGTTTTGCAAATTTTATCTTCAATAAATAAATTGTTATACTGAAAGAAAATGTTAAAGTGAAATGATCAAGGACTTATTCCATTCTGCACTTGATACGATTCCTTCCCATTTATAGGATATTACAACCAGGACTTTTTCGTGATAGAAAGAGTCAGCGTATTGTAGTCGGTACGCTTACTGGACGGATTTGTGGAGCGGAAGTACGTGATCGTTCGCGTTCTCCACATGCTGGTCCAAATGAGTTAGTTGCAAATAGCAGCTGTGAAACTGGTAGATACTTTTATCCATTGTCGTTTTTGTTTAAAATTAATCATAGCATTCTTTTGTGGCTAATGGGGCCATTATGTTTCAGTTTTAACATCGTTGTTCTTGACTTCATCGACGACCACTTTAATTTAGAGAGGGTGGAAGCGGTCCTACATAAACATAAAAAAGAAAAGGGAGGTAAAGCAAGAGATGATTGGGGAATATAACTATCAATACTTTCGGTCTAAGTATTTTGCAATTTTAATTAGTATTTAGCGTTTGGTGCCGGAATTGTGGGACAAAATTAAGAGTTAATGATGTATTTATCGTTTCAGGTACTCCTGATGCAATTACTCCAAATATTAATTCAACTCATGTGTCGTCAAATAATGACGTAGGAGAAAATGTGATTTTAGTTGATGAAAATAGCGAACCAGGGACCGATAAGATCAGCCAGTGTTGAAGTTTTTGTCATTTTTTTGTCATTTTGTTCACTTTATAGTTTATTTTGATGTTATAAAAATATTCTATAAAAATGTGTCATTTTTGTGATTTAATACATGTGATCCGAACATTCATACATAGCAGAATGAGTTATCGTATTTGTGCAATGTGTATTTCAGTTTGTCAAGAAATGAAATTTAAATATTATACTAAAGAAAGGAGGAAAGAAAGGCATTAGATCATTTTTACGAAAGAAAACAGAGTTATGGAGAGCTGCATATCCGAAAATTTAATCGTAGTCCGAGTGGGGTCTTTCTAACGGCTTGCATAAATTTTTTTGATTATGAAAGCTTTTATGAAGGTGTCTCGTTCTGTTACTGCAGTTATTTTACACCCGACTTTACGAAATGGCTAAAGAGAAGTCTAAATGCGCTTTTAATGAGTTTTATTGAGGTTGACGAGTTCTTTGTCTTTTGGGAACTCGGGTGAATTAAGTTGAAGGCGGAAATAGGTCCTGGATGCCCCCAGTAAACCTGTCGAGAAATCGAAACTTAGCTGCAGTCACCTGCTTCCAGTTCTAGAATAGATAATCAAGAGAAAAGATGTTTTTGATTATATAAATACATAAACAAGATGAATGAAATATGGAAGTAGGTTGTTATCATCGGATCTCATCTTCATTACTGTTCATCTAATTTCTTAATTTTTCTTCTGAGGACAGGTTGAGAAACGAATAGCTGATATACTTAAATTGCTTTTATAAAAATGTCAAATGCAAATGAGCTTATGTATACGTATAATATGTGTATATACAGCACATTTGTTATGTCATCAACGAGATTTGTTATGTTTACTGAAGCATAGTTTCATCACTAAAATTGAGCGGGGGTATTCGGTTAGATTAACACTTCCATGAAACTTTTGTTAATCAACGGGTTGGTAGTATCTCGATTTGTAGTCGTAATGCTGCACTTGGAAGAAATTTCTGAAGGTATACTATTAACTCGAATAAAGGAAAATGCAATAAATCATTTATTAGCTATATTGCTTCCCTATTATTTTTTATTTTGACTTTATTTTGCATTATCTGACTGACTGCAAAGAACATTTGTTCAAACTACTCAAATTTAACTAATTTGATATTAAAATTGCAGTTTTCATTTTCTCCATTATACGACAACTGCATTAACTATACTGTTGCCATTTATCATGTTACTTATTCAATAGCATTATCTGAAAATGTCGAAAAAAAAGAACACAATTGTCGAATGCTCGAATTGCATCTGTTACGTTCATACAAAAAATTTGGATTTGCACCAGGTCTGTTTAATTTTACAATTTATTTTACATCATGCTTCCAATTGCGGTTTAAAAGATTAGCATGTGTCGATGAAATATCTTGTGCATTATTTTGCCTATAGTGATGAAGATGTTACAAGTTTAATTAATAGATATGTACAACATTTGATTTTACCAATGTACATTTAATTATTTAGGTTATTCAAAATATCCTTTACATGTCTATATAATTCATCCGTTTTCAAGAAAGAATGTTCGAGAATTAAGGAGCTTGACGCAGAATTTTTACTTATCTCCAGTGTGAATATTATTTTGCCACATATTGGAGCGATTGTTACAAGTCAAAATTTAACAAATGAAGCAAAATTTTTACCACCTGATATAATCGGTTGGGAAAGGCGGAACACTGTTTTAATGCATCCAGAAACAATGGCTAGACTTCACATATTACCTCGTGGACCTTGCTGGATAACAAGTGTTGATGCCACTGGTAGTAAGGGTGCTACAGATTCGCAGTGCATAACAGTTTGGCCATGTGATGAGGTATTTGCAAGTTATTTATTACAAAAATGAATTACTTGCTTATTTTTCAAATTTTAATTTATAATTAATGTTGTAAATTCTGTTGTAATTATATCAGTTCGTGTTATGAGTTAAAATTTTTAGGGAGGACGTAGCAAAAGAGAAACTTTCAAATTTTTTTGTCCGAAATTATTTTAAATATTCTGAAAATGATGATGCTTTTAATTTGCATTTGTATCAGTTACTAAGTTTAGGTCAAAGAAATGCACATTTTCTTTCAAAAAGCTCGGATTTGTGTGAAGTATCGGCTAAATGTTGTGAGAACCGAGAACATTAAAAAAGTATCAGTTATACAATTGCGTCCATCATCTGGAGGACATTTTCTACCAATTTATGCCAAAAAACATTTCTGGTAAGCAAATATTGGATTTTCCGTATGACTTGCGACAAAAAGTCTGTTATTCGACCCAATTGACTCGACATCTAAAAAACGAAAATGTTCATATATTTATGTATTATATGGTAAGTTAAGTAACGAAAACTTCATAGCACTAAATGAAGAATTTATGGGAAGCTAAAAGAGATGATAAAAATTGTTATAGTGACGATTTAAGCTACTGAGATTGGTCAGCTAGAATTATAACCAAATTTTAAAAGTGAATTGGTTAAGATTTTGTAAAAAAAATTTTGGAAAGTTATTGAGGAAGTTTTTGTGTCATTTTCAGTGATTATATGGCGGCTTACCTATCCAATGGGTATTTAGGAATCAATGTACCTGTGCACATTTATTATTATGGACAAGAGCACAGCTTTGATATTGTGTTGTCGGCAACTGAAATGTTGAAAATGCTGAAGATTTCATCCGACTTGTCATCAGTGATGTTACTTAGACCAAAGCTGGACTGCACTTATCACGTGCTTGGTAATACAGTACCATTAGGCAGTTCCTCCCGCCTAACGTTTGAGGAGTTTGGTGGAGCGGAAAAAGCTAAGAAAGAAATCGAAGAAACCTTGATAAAACCATTAGAAGGGTAAGTTGATTAACAGTTTTGTTACCTAAGAGAGTATAGAATCTTGTAGTTTTTATTTTTTTGGGAGTGCGTTCACTGACTTACTTTACCCATAGACAAGGATAAGTTTCAAATACAATCAATTCGTTGTAAAATAGCAGTGATGGGGTAGTCTATTATGGGAAATGATGCAATGTACTAAGTGAAAATAAGTTAAATTATATCGAAATCGAATCTAAACTTTATTTTTTAGTATGGAAAAATGTTGGATATTTTGCACAGAGATATAGAAAAGTTCCATTTGTATAGATTGAGCAAAGGTATTAGAAATTACAATGAATTTTTAAATAAATTTCATTTTAGGGGAAAGGAACCATGTTCAGTGATTTTGTCAGGATATACAGGATGCGGCAAAACGTTATTTTTACGTATAATACAACAATACTTGCAAGATAAGGCTCTTTGGTTGTCAAATACGGAGCTTGAGGATTTCCTTGACAATGGCGCGGTAAATTACGATCAGAAAATGGCATTGCTGGTTGATGATTTCGACAGTATGAGGCAGTACAGTGAAAAACTGTGCAAGTAAATGTAGCAAATGTTTTGTCTGCATCCATATATGTCTGCATTAAAAAATTAATCGAAATGTATTATGAAATATCTTAGGCTTGGTGGGAATAACTCGTAGTGTAAATGTAACAGTGAACATTGGTTGTATTTGAATTATTGGCCGATCACTTTTTCTACAAAATTTAGTTTTATGGATAAATATACGAATTTCTCATTCGTATTAGCTGTTCGTAATGTCGAAGCCATTGATCTGCCATTACGAGGAAGATTTCCATGTGAAGTAGAATTATTGGTGCCATCACTACCGGAAAGAATGGAAATTCTGCAGTTGTTATTTGAAAGGAAGCAGCTAAAATTATCCTCAGCTCAAGAACTGATAAATGATATTGCTCAGTGAGTTTTCTAGTTGTTGTATGGTTTTAAGATTTGAAACAATTTAATTTTATCTTGCAATCAGTTTTTATTCCGGTATTTCCAGGAAAAGTCACGGTTATACGGGTGGTGATTTGAAAGCAGTTGTTCATCGCGTCTGTGCTAATTTTGAATTTCCCGGTGACAAAAGTGAATTATTTCAATCTTTCGATATGGCACTAAAACGCATACGTCCAACGGGTATTCGACAATTTGTGCTCCAGGTACCTGACATCAATTGGGACGACATTGGCGGAAATAGAGAATTGAAGACGAAAATTGAACAGGTGGATAATTTTATTTATTCGTATTTAGGCATTAAATTAAGAATAGTTTGGTTTTTTATAAGGGTATTCCTACTTCTCAGATTTATTTGGAACGGCGAATGATTCTTTATGGGGCTGTCAGACATTTATGCTAAGTTGTGTTTTTAGTAGAAGGTTTGTAATTTCATTTTATTTAGGCAATTTTGTGGCCTTATCGATATCCGGAAATTTTCAACCGTTTCGGTTCGAAACCTCCGTCGGGCATACTGCTTTACGGACCACCTGGTTGCAGCAAAACTTTAATAGCACGAGCAATTGCATCACAGTCACGAATGAATTTTTTAGCAGTAAAAGGACCAGAATTGTTCAGCAAGTGGGTTGGTGAATCAGAAAGGGCTGTAAGAGAGCTTTTTAGGCGAGCTCGGCAGGTTTGTTGAAATGTTAATTATTTTAATAGTTAACAAAATGGAAATTTGAATGATAAAGTGGTTTATCAGCCTTAGGTTGGTTATGTTAATTTCCAACAATGCCTTGTTTAGATTTCTGAGAAAGCTGTTACTCACTATGCAAAAGCTGAGATGTAACTGTTATCTTTGTTGAGACTTTAACAAAGCAAGTAAGCTCTAAGTTTGAATTTATTCTTTAGGTAGCTCCAGCTATTATCTTTTTTGATGAAATCGATGCAGTAGGTGCAAATCGAGGGAATCAAAGCGAGAGTCGTGTTGGTGAACGCGTATTGACACAGTTACTAACCGAGCTTGGTCAAACTTTTTCTTAATTATTCTTTGAACCTCTTCGTGTTTTTTCGTTTTTCAAAAACTTATTTGGAGAAAACTGGAATAGAAATTTTCAGATGGTTTGGAGGAAAAAGGTGACGTGTTGGTGTTAGCTGCAACCAATCGACCCGATAGATTAGATAGTGCATTGCTCAGACCAGGCAGATTTAATCTCAGCATTCATGTTCCTTTGCCAGACGAAGAAACTAGGTAATCGTTGATGTTAGTTAAAAGTATAAAACATGTTTTGATCGATTAAAAAAGCCAGAATTAATTCCTAGTTAGGAAAATTTACTAGAATAGAAAGAAACGAAATTTTAGTTGTTTTACTAGGAATGACTCAAATTATTTTCAGAACTGTCTTGAAAAAGCATCTTATTTTGGGACTGTTTTAGGCTTGAAATTTTGCGTATTCGATTGAACCAAATGAAAGTTAGTGTTGATTTGGATGTGGACGATATAGGTAGAAGAACCAAAGGATTCTCTGGTGCCGAATTAGTCGAACTTTGTGACCAGGCCGTGCGTGAAGCACTGCTCGAGAATAGAAATGCTGATAAGCTTGAATTTCGTCATTTTGAGTAAATTTTTCTATTTATTCCAAATATTTCTGTGAGGTCGAATATGGTTTTTTTTCCGTTTCCGGGGCCGTAGATTATTTAAGAGACGGTAATTTGAGGTATGGATAATGTGCAGAGAATAAACAGAAAATGACATTGTAGTCTTCGAAATTCGTCTTGTCCTATGTTTAGTTCTCGAATTTTGACCTTATTTTTAATGACCGGAAAATTTTTTTAACTTTTTCAGTCAAGCACTGAACGAGATTATGCCGCGAACTCCAAATTGGCTATTGAATATTTATAAAGAATTTAAAAGAGGTTCTTCATCGGATGTGATCTAAGCTATCTTAGTATCTCAGTGATCATTATTTCCTCGTTTTTCTGCAAATCCTTTACTTCAGTGCTCTAATTATAGGTTTATTTCCAATTATGATATTGGAGCTATAAAAACATTCAAATTTTTATAATTGCACATCTGATGTTTTTTCGAAATGCTAAATGAAAGAAGCTAACGTTCAGATGAATATTGTCGCCTTTTCATTCTTGAAAATGATAAATGAATGAAAAATGTTATTTTTCCTGTTGATTTGCTATTTTGTTTTTGTTTTCCTTTTATTACTTTGTAACTTTAATACTACAGTGAAGTAAAATAATTAGTAACTTAATGTCATCCGCATTAAAAAATCCAAAAATTTTGAATATACGAAAATTGCTGTTTTAACGGTACAATACACATAGATAATTCAGCATTATTTCGTTATTTCTAACTTCATTTTATCAGAACCCATATATATA
>JABVXW010000386.1:0-47770 GCA_013365375.1 Litomosoides brasiliensis
TGTTGTAGCTCTACCTTCCTTCCTGCCCCACCCCCCCCCCCGTCTCCCGCTACCTTCCCTCCCCATTTTTAATTCCAGGCCCTTTCAAATAAACGAGTATATTTAAACAATATTAAATTGTATACATATATATGTATGTATACATACATTTACATATACCAACAATTTTTAGTAAAATAAAAAAAAATACAATAAATATTATTTGTATTACTAACAATACTTTTAATAGCATCCGTCTGACATATGAATTTTTGTGCTAATTGCACTAATTGGCTATGTGTGTGTGTTTTTTTCTCAGTACATTTTACTAAATTCATGTTTTTTTTGAGAAAAAAATAATGAATAAAATTTATTTTCTTGTTAATAATTGAAATTATTCTTATGAAATGATTTAGAATGACATGAAGTTGTTTTTTTTATTTACTTTCACAATTGAATTTAATTATTGTCACCTTTAATGAATGCAATTAAATATAAAAATTAACAAATTTCAAATTATTTTTATCATCTATTGTTACTCATTATTTATTATTCATTCAAATTTTTTATTTAAAAAAGAATAACCTTCTCGTAGGTTTAGTATTGTAAGTAACGTATTCGTTATAATGCGCTTTTCATCTTCCATTCTTCCATTCCATAATAATATTCCTCTTCTCATTCATTGTATCTTTTGATGAAAATTTCCAGTTAATAAAAATTGTTTAGCATGAAAAATAATTGATCACTTCTATCATACAATACGTGATTAAGTAGAAAATTTATATGAACATGCAAGTTATACGTGAAATATTACGTAAAATGAAATAAATATGCCTCATAAACATTATGTCACCATGTATTATAATTTACAGAAAAACAACTTATCTTCTTATTCTTTCATATCTTCTCATTTCTCACTTTCTATCCTATTAATTCATTAACAATTTTTATTTTTTTTGTTTCAAATTTTCAACGTTATTTTATTTTTTTTGTAATATATGATTTGTAGCGTATAGGAAATGTATAATCGATAAATTGCATTCCATTCCCTCAACATTTCACATAATTTCAAATGTGTCACCAATATATTTTTATTACGTTAATTATACCAATCACTGAGAGAATCCTTCAGTTTCTATCGAACATTACTAACAACTATCGCTATGTGGTAGATGAAATGATAATTTATTACCACGAAAATTATGGTACAACTCAATTTTCATGATGTGGTCATTCCCACATTATCAAATATCTTACTAGCGTAATGTTAAGTATTAACAATTTTCTCTTTGCATTAAATGCCTCTACAACATCATTCACAACCAATAATAGGACAACAAGGGGTCATTTGAGCAAAAAAAAAGAAATGAAACAAATGAAAGTTCATGCACTACGTACTGTAAGAATAAATTCTACATCAAATCAATAGCAAATATTGTTTAGAGTGAAATTTTTTCTTTTTTTTACTATATGATTTCATGAATAAATCTTAATTTAAAGTTATAGAATTTAACCAATTTAATTTTGATTCCATTGCAATGTTGCCATAGTGTTTGATGACTGTATCCTTTGATCGATCAAATTCTTAGAACCATTTCTCTGCAAGCATTATAACCACCACAGTATCACAGTGAAAAATGATTGGATGTGATGACCGATCTTCAATTTCGTATTAAGTTTACAGACATGTTATTGCAATACTATGTCATGCTAGTTTACCGTATCATATTTCAATAACAACTCCAACCTTGCTGGATGCGTGGATTGCTAAATTGGTGAATGGTAAATTCTTGATTTCATACTTCGTTATCACAAATCAATCAAACAGATAGCAAATAAAAAAAGGATGAATTCTCACTTTTCACGAGAAAAAAAAACGTGGGAATGTTTTTCATTTATCGGATCCTTTCATGCGCACATACACAGTTCTCAACGTTTTAAACTTATGAAAAATTTTTATACGTAGAAGGAAAAGAAAACAGAAAATTAATGAATGAAGTGGATTAATGTACTCGAACAGTTTTACAATAAAAGAGTGAATGAAAATGAAACAAATGCATTTGTGAGCACAAATCTGAAAACTCTCTTCTTAAACCAAGCATGACTTGAAATCCATCATAGAGTGAAAACCATCCATTTGAAATATGCTAACACTTAATTCCTATCAAAATTTAAACTATTCCTTCTACTTGCTATGGGACTTCTTAGCACTATTTAACCCCTCTTTTAACCATAAAGGATTGATGTTTCAGAGATGCCAGTGCCAATTAATTCATACTGAAGCCAGCTGATAACAATTGCACTAAAATGTATATCTAGCAACATGCTAACAAAAACAGTAACATATCAAATATATAAGCAAAAAATGAAATCTGAAAAAAAAATGCCCAAAGTTAACAAGTTTTTGTTGGAAATGGGGATAAATTATACTGATTCCTTCGTTTGTACGACAAGATTATATTGAATCACAATTCCGAAAAATCTTACTACTTATAGCATTTTTTAAATATGCGACAATGGGAAATAATTTCCCCTTTTCAGTGGGAAGATAAAAATGAAACTATACGATTTAAAGAGAATTACCGTGACCTCAGCCTATTTTAAATTTAAAGTTAAGGTAAAAAATCCATCAGCATTACTCATCGTCTAAGCTACCACAACTCGCAAATCATTTGTTTAAAGCTGATGATATTTCAGGTGAAAGTGTCCATGCTTACATAAAATTGCATAATGAGTAGACACAAACAAAATATGCAACTTCTAGGCAGTACACAGTCCTCTGGTTAATAAAGATAAACACCGTCATCTGACATCATCCAAAGTGAATTAAGAAAGTTATAGAGTTAGTTTTCACATAAAATGCTGCGCGTAATTCATACCCAAAGCAAAAGCATAGACTATAGATTCCACATAAACTTCATTACAAACTAACTCAACATAAGCCAGCAGCCTGTCACATTCAACAAGCACGACCTAAAAAAAACGAGTTTAAATTTTTTAAATAAATTAATAAAGCATAACGAATTGCTAAGGTCATTCTTCTATTCAATGTATCTTCTACTGTTGATGCCAAAACATCGCAAATGTTCTCTTTGGGAAGATGTTTAGTTCTTTCGATAATCAATGTTAAACTTTTGATTCATATGCACTTTTCTTGCGAAAGAAAGCTTTTCTGATTATTATATATATTTAAAAAGAAGAAATTATATACCTCGATGATTTCACCATCATCCAGCTTTTGTTTTGGGTTTTTGTTCTCAGGTGCATTACCGTCAACTTCAACCATCATAAAATTAACACTTTCATCCGTAAGACCGGGACTCAAGCCTTGTTTACCTTTTGTGCATGATAAGATCTACAAATGAAATAAAGAAAAAATACAAGAAAGTTAGAACATGCGCTAACCAACAAAAAACAACCACGCAAACCTTTGTGGCGGTGTAACCCGTCTCTTCTTTTAATTCACGTAAACCTGCGGCCTCAACAGTTTCGCCTTCATCGATTAAACCTGAACCGAAAACTACAATTATTTAAAAGTGAATGAAAAGAGCCATGAGGTTTGAAAAAGTTTGTATGAGAATGAAAGGCAACTAAGAGTGTTGAAACTTTTTAATAATTTGTACTTCACTAAAATTCAAGTAAATATTAAAAAGTCCTATCGAAACACGACACATTTTAAAACCTTTTACACCTATATTTGTGGAAGCAACAGCTCACCCATTTTATTCAAAATAAAGTTTCTCAGAAGAAGGAAAACAATGATGCTTATTTTTATGACAGTATTACTACCATTACTGTGCTTGCAGTAAGAAAAAATTTTCAACATTTCATTAACCAGCTGGAAATTCCAGACACATGCCAGCCATCGGCATTCGATACTGCTTGATGAGAATAAAGTACTTTTTGCCATCTTTGTGCAAAGTTGCCAACACGTCGACACCATCTGGCTTTGAACTTGGAACTGTTCGACGATGAACAGACTCCCATACCTTCAGTTCAGAATTTTATTAATAAACATTTCTTTCAGTCCTACAATTCATTTTCATTTCATCAACAGAAATGAAATTATCATACCCAAACAGAGTATTTTAAACATCAAAAGATGGTCGGTCCTCTTCAATTGTGAAATATTTATATGATTAACTGAGATTTTTTAACCTCTCATCTTTTTTTCCTCTATTAGTTACTACCATGGATTACTACGATGAAGAACTAAAATGCAAATTAATGTCCTGTTATTTTTGATAGTTTTTTATGCATCTATATGAATTAACCATATAGTATATGATAATTTCCTCATTCAGAAGATTCTGATAGTATAATACCTGTTCTGGTAGGGAGTCAGATTTACGAAATCGCAATTCACGCATTTTCAACCATTTTCCATCATATACGAATTTTGGTTGTTCCATTATCTTAAACGGGCATCCAGCAAACATTTTTCTAAATCATTCTATATGCTAAATTACAAAATAAACTTGTACAAAGCAAGCATTTATAAGATTTAAATCTTTTAGCGCTTTTTAATTTTTCCCTTTCCCATTTCTCCTAGCAATACAGTTCAATACTCTAAATAAGAGAAGTAGAAAAAAGAAATATCAGTGAAATTATCTATCGAAATACAACAACAACAAAATGTTAGTTTACAAATAAACGTTACACATTACATTGGAAATACTCAAACTTTTCTTCAATCTACTCAATACTGTTCCCAATTAATCACTTTAAATTATCACATTCAAAACAACGTCATCTCAATTTCTCAAATTTGCAGAAAAAGAAAAAAACAAAACCGAAATACCTTTATCACAAAATTTTACAAAAATCCTTTACGTAAACTAAGCACGAATATAATTAAAACTGTACACGTAACGTAATCTTTGCTCACTCATTTCAATTTCCACTCATCCTCAGACACAATCAACCACTGTTACTGAGGGATTTCACGCATACTTAAATTCTCATTAAAGGAAAATGTTAGTAACTCTCTCTCTCTCTCTCTCTCTCTCCTATACATCATCCAGTTATTATCATTACTCATACAAAATTGAATAGTCTAGACATTAAACTACACTCATTCAAATCCACGCATATATTTTAAAAACATATCTCTGTTACACAAAACGAAGCGCATTATTTTTATTTAGCGCTTACAAAAAAAACCCCCCCAGCACGTTTCTCGTCGTCGTTGCTCTATTCAGCAATTTATTCTATCATTATCATTATCATCATTATCATCATCATACATTCAGCTACTTACTTCATCTACTGGAATTATTTTATCATCACCATTGTCCCTATCATCATCATCATCATCATCATCATCGTCATCATCGTCCTCATTATATCATCATCATCATCATACATTCAGCCACTTGCTTCATCTACTTTTACGGAATTATTCTACCATCATGATTGTCATCATCATTATTATCACTATCATCATCATCATCATCATTATTATTATCATTACCACCACCATCATCATCATTATCATACATTCAGCTACTTTTATTAAAATTATTCTAGCAAATTTTCCAAATAAAATTTCCACCAATAAATTTGTTTTCTAAAGAGCAATAATTAAAATGACACTCATCGATAAGTTCTAAAATACTGAAATTGTTAATTTTGTTAGAATAATTTTAATTATTGCTCTTTAAATTATCTAAATTTATCTAAAATACTGAAATGAATGTACAATAACAAACAACGACCCATCATCGTTACCTACGCATTTCAATCTAAAATGTCAAATTCGCTAATCTTTTAGCTAAATTAGCCAATAACGTCATATTCAACTAGCCGAGTAGCGCCAATAACACCAATGAAATGTAAATTTAAACTATCAATTACTTTGTACTAAAATACGAATTACTCACAAATCGTAGCTCAACTGACTGTTTTCTCAGCCGTCCATTCGTTTGGCTATTTCATTTCATAATATGAACAACGACACATTCACATTTAACTGCTTCTCTTACTCTTCTAACTATATCAGTAAAGATACTCTCAGTCTATGGAACTTCTAATAGTTTGCCGCTATTTCATCCTTTCGCAATTTTACCACCCATACTTTGCTTTTTTTTTTTACACTCTTGATCTCTACCCTCTACATTTTTTCACTCTTTCATCCATCTTTTCCTGTCTCTTCAAACGTGCAATCTTTTACCGCTATCATTTTTCTTTATTCTACCACTCATTACAGTAGTATTTCTCACTACTCTTAATCTGTGTTGTGCATTGGATGGGTAAATTGGTTCCTTTTTCCTGTCTGTTATTTTTGGGAATTTCTTCCTGATTGATTGGTAACATTCGGGTGTCTGCCGAATTTCACCGGTGTATTAGAGAGAAAATTTGTTACGTTGAAGTATATTTGCAGCGTAATCAATACTTACGAGCGAAGAAACGTTAATGCACGATTTGGCAGTGGAAATGACGGGAAATGAAGTAGTGGAGAAGAAACTTAGCAAAAAGTAAGTAATTTTTTCTTTTTGAAATTATCATAATTAGTTACAATGACTAAGGTACTATTAAGATAACAACAGCTGTTACTATCCTTACTATTTGACAAAATGATTGCAAACACTATTCGACGTGTTCAACTAGAGTGGTATAGTGTGTCGCGGACACTTTCACGATATGTCAGTGGGTCAAACGTCACGCAGATACGATGCAAAAGGTATATAACTGTTGAATGTGTATCAGATTGGCTCTAACTAGAGTAGACAGAGATTGCTTAGGTGAATGGATGATTATCGAATTAATTGAAATTAATGATTGCAGCAGTGTTTAGATATAATTCGTTATCAATTTGTTAAGGTTATTTTCATTTGCACACATCTGTAATTTTTCTTGTTTTTAGTGAGCAAAAACGGCAACTGAAAGCACAGCAGAAGCTGAAGGAAAAAGCAGAGAAAGAGCTACAACGAGCTACCGCAAATGCTGCAGCAACGGAAAAAAGTAAGCGAGATGGAAAGGTAGTCGATCCGTCGGATCCACAGGTTAGTCTTTGACAACTCATCAAACTCTTAGAGTAAACCACAGCAAGATAATTAGTTTAGCTATCGCATTTGCAATGATATATGTACTTTAATCATTTGTGTTTCCTAAAAAGTCTGTTAAGAAGTCCATGTCAATTCAATGTTTATCATATCTTGATTTAAAAGTTTTGTGCATTTTTGAATATGTTTTAGGAATATTTCAAACTACGAGTAGATTTGATTAACGAACGTCGCAGCAAAGGCATCAATCCATATCCTCATAAATTTCACGTTTCAATATCCTTAGCTAATTTTATTGAGAAGTATAACAACTTGGAGAAAGATGTCATATTGGACGATACTGTTCAAAGTATTGCAGGTAAAGTGCTCTCCATTGATTTATGAATGTATTACTTGATTTCCTTTTTTTTTAAATGACATTTTCAGGGCGAATATTTTCGAAGCGTGAATCAGGGGGAAAATTAATTTTTTACGATATTCATGGAGAAGGAACACGTCTACAAGTGCTCGCAAATGCTAGGTTCATTTTGCATATCTAGAAATTGTCCAAATTGTTGACGGCTTTTACAGAAGACCGTTGCAGTTGATATTGGTAGAAAATATTCTTGTTTCAAATTGATTTCCATTGAGAATTTGCAGATTTCACAGTGGTAATGAAGCATTTGACAGTGTTCATGATCGGATTAAGCGTGGAGATATTGTCGGTGTGAACGGTTATCCAGCAAGATCTAAATCTGGTGAACTTAGTATTATACCATATGAGGTAAAATTTTGGAGGTTCTTTGCATCCACAAGGATTGTACGTTTCGACCAATTTTCTCTTGCATACACTTTATAATTACGTGCGATTCATATTATATTTCAGATCGTCCAGTTGACACCGTGTCTGCATATGCTGCCACATACACACTTCGGTTTAAAAAATCAAGAGACTAGGTATTTACAAACTTTGTAGCATTTTCCATAGAGCTAACTTCTATGATTAAATGCAAAAATACTGTAAGCGCAAAGTGTTACTACTGTGAATAAGCGCGGTTGATTTGCGAATTCATTCCTTTTTTCCATTAATTTTTTCTTGGGGATTATTCTTTTGATGTGTTGGAGGATTAATTTGAATGCTTTTTGGAACTAATTATATTGGATTCGTTTTTCTGAAGTCAACAAATGTGTTGCAGATATCGGATGCGTTATCTCGATTTGATTGTGAATCCTGATGTCAAGAAGAGATTCGTGACTCGGTCGAGGATGATCAGTTTTTTGAGACGTTATCTTGATAACCTAGGTTTCTTAGAGGTGACTGTCAATTAAAGAGAATATAATTCTTTTCACTTTTGTAGTTGATTTACTGGCGTTTGATATTTTGGAACTAGTGAGTAATGACTGTGGTGCATAACTTCATGTTTTTAGGTTGAAACACCAATGATGAATCATATAGCAGGTGGTGCTACAGCTAAACCGTTCATCACACATCATAATGACCTCGATATGGACCTTTACCTTCGTGTTGCTCCTGAATTATATCTAAAGGTACTTCATGTCACATGAGCTGCAAAATTTTCGAAGTAGCTTCTACAATATTTTTTTTTATGTGAACTTTTGTTAGTTTAATTGCACTTGTCTTTCAAAATCTACTTATTCAAATTTTAGATGTTAGTGGTTGGTGGAATCGACCGTGTTTATGAAATAGGACGGGTATTCCGTAATGAAGGAATCGACCAGACTCACAATCCAGAATTTACATCATGCGAATTTTACATGGCTTATGCAGACTATGAAGACTTAATGAAGATTACCGAAGATATGCTTTCGAGTAATGATTTCTTCTATGATTTATACTTTAGTAATTAGTACGATTCTGGAAACACGACTTATTTAACCTTTGCGATTTATTTCTCTTTTCTCAAATAGACAGGGTCAGTGTAATAAAGGGAGCATTGTTATTATTATAAATACCATAAATAAATGCTTGAATTTGAGTTAATTGAATAATTTTTATGGATATATCGATTTTTGGTTTTAATGGCTATTAAGAAATGTGTGTTAGTTGCTTAGCTATTTATTTAAACGTTGTGCTGAACTTAGCCTCATTTGTATTAGACGTTACTCTGTTTTTTATAGAATTAGTTCATTCTATACATGGAACATACAAAATTCAGTATCATCCTAACGGTGCAGAAGAGGGTCCCGTATATGAAGTAAGCTTGTGCATTCTTTCTGTGACGTTTTCTTTCCATTATATAATTAGCGAAGTTATTTGATGAGACCGTATGCTGCTTATCGGTGAATTAAATGGGTTAACTATATTCAAAATTTTGAAATTATGATTCCTACACAAATTTATGTTCATTTTTTCTGCTATGAGAGTCGTGAAGATAAGACTTATTGCGAACGATTTTATTTCCTAAGGTTGATTTCACGCCACCTTTTCGAAGAGTGGATATTTACGATGAATTACAAAAAAAGCTTGGTGTTCAATTCCCTGCAGCTGAAACTCTTGAAACCGATGGTTTGTTCATTTTATAATTCTGTACTGTCACTTCATATTAATTATATCTGCGTTATATAATTTTCTTGTTTTTTTGATTAACTTTATGCCTTTAGATTTTTTCTTTTTAGAAGCCAACAAATTTTTTGATAAATTAGCTATTGAAAATAATGTCGAGTGTCCAGTACCACGAACAACTGCACGACTGCTTGATAAGGTTCTTATTGTATCGTAAAACTTTTCGGTTTCTTTGTCATACATATACGACATACAAATAAAATTGGAATCTTTTTATGGGAAGAGTTATGTAATTAAGGAAGAAGAAGCTGTCAGTATGTAAAAAAATAATCACAATAATATATTACGAGACGACCGACCTCGTAATCTTTATTTTTGTGTTATGAGAGTTTTATGACTACATCATTTTAGATAATATTAGCTGCTTACTCTTTTTGCTGTGATTACCAAGATTTAACATATAGGTTACTGTGGATTTCAGTTAATTGGTGAATTTTTGGAACCAACGTTTATATCTCCAACTTTTCTCACTGGACATCCACAGTTAATGTCACCCTTAGCGAAATGGCACCGTTCGATACCTGGCCTAACGGAACGATTCGAATTGTTCGTAGTCACCAAAGAAATCGTTAATGCTTACACGGAATTAAATGACCCACTGACGCAACGACTTCGTTTCGAAGAGCAGGCAAAGGTGTCATTTTTTAATCTCTTTTGCTTTTTTCTTTTTTCATTTTTTATGGTTGTTATGAATGATGGTTTTCTGTAATGTTTTATGACCATTTTTCGTTGTTTCCTCTGATTCTCGTTTTATCACTAATACCATGTGTGTTATTCTACGAAAACGAAAGTATTGCTCTTATCACCATTTCAGTTTTTCTTTTTTGAAATATATCGTGGTTAATGGAATGTTACTATGAATTAGCTACTGCTCGTTGATTTTTTTAAATTTATATCCTATTTTAGCAAAAGCAAGCAGGTGATGACGAAGCACAAATTATTGATGAGAACTTCTGCACCGCGCTGGAGTATGGTTTACCACCAACCGCTGGTTGGGGTATTGGTATTGATCGTTTGGCGATGATCTTAACGGATAGCAATAATATTAAAGTATGCTGGCGTATTTTTAATCCTAGCTCTTGAATTTTTTTTCTAACATAATTAGTTTCCATATAAGATCTATCACACATTAGAATGAAATGGGAGGCGAACACTGCACGACTAATGGAAAAAAAGAAAAATGAAAGTTTTGTTATTATTTTGCTTTTTTTCTTAGAACCTCGAATTCGAAGTTTTCTGAAAAAATATATGCTTCCAGGAAGTGCTTTTCTTCCCAGCAATGCGATCTGATGAAAGGCAGACAAATCTTTTAGATGAAGGAGGTAATGCGTAATGTGACTCATCTGTTACAGTATATTTTCATAATAGAAAAAGCATTGGGTTTATGTTAACAATGAAGGAGCTGAAAAATCTTTAGATTATAGCTACTATATTGCTGTTAGATCGTCCGTTATTGATCTTTCCCCTCCGGGTTTTTATCCAATAATGTGATCTGAATACATGCATGGACGATGATAGTGGATAGCTGGTGGAGTTTTAAAATCTGTCAAATTTCATAATTAAAATGCAAAAAATAAAATTAGAAAACCCAGTTATTTTTCCAAAATAACATATTGACTGTTGCTGAATTGTTTTTAATCAGATGACACTTTTTTCAGTTTTTATAAAACTCATTTTGTTATTTTATTAGAGTTGAATTGGTGTTCACCTTTTCCACTATTAAACTATTAAACGTTTGATGGATTATTTAATACGCATAAGTACACAGAGAATGAAGAGATGTTTTTTATTTTGTTGAAACAAAAGAGGGTTTTTTCAAGCATATTCTATAATACGACACGTTTCTATTAACAAGTGAGACATGAGATTTCCATGTATATTTATTTGGAATGATTACTTGAATACAGAAGGAGTAATGAAGATACACAACGTATGCAGTAACAACAACATATACGCAACTTTGTTTATCATTCACAACGAAAATACCAAAGGCATAGGTTAGTTCACATTGAATACATCAGAATGCAAATGAGCTGATGATAAGACAAATGTACAATTACCGAAGTTGGGTACTGTTGCAAATCAGTAACAATGTCGTTACGAAACAATTTAAATGTTTATAATCTATAATATTATAATAGCAATACATTTTAAAGAAATCGGTCAACAAATTCAAACAATAGAAAACGCCAACAGCATAAAATTTCAACCTTTAAACAAAAATAAAAACAGAGATCGAAAATATTGGTGATATTCCCAGATCTTTCCAGATTAGAGAAAAATCATTCGCCATAACTTCGCCTTGTGTAGAATTTGATATTTTTTCGAGTAACCATCACGATATCGTCGACAGAGCAGGAAACGGATTCTGTTTGCTAATAACCAATTTTTTATGCATGTGACTGAGGTATCCTTTGATTTTTTTCTGAAAAATACAACAATGAAACATGAGAACGGGTTAATGGACAATCAAAAAAATTAAAACCGTTCTTTTGCAATATTTTTAGCAAATAATAATATATTCATTTAAATCAAAAGTCTCTTCGAAACAACTAAAAAAGTAGAAAATCACTGCACAAAAATCATCATTTAAGGCACTGAGATAATAACAAAGTTATTAGGCCAATATTACCTCCACGATCAAATTTGCTAGTATGCATTCTAGTTCGTCTTCATCCATGTCCTCAATGCCAAGCCATCGGATGGCACACATAAATGCCTCATAAGAGATTTGATTTGTTCCATATATTCCACTACTGTATAAAAACAATGCATAATGAATAAAGTGAAGGAAATTTATTGCGCCGCTTTCTTAGAAAACCTGATCATTAAGATTGAAAGTTCTGACACTGATACCAACATCATAATCAATACCAATGTTAGTTTACGGATAAAATAGTGCAAAAGATAAAGTCGTGTATGACAATAATTAACTTAAAACAGCGTCAAACTTACACTTTTTTGAACAAATTACGAAAAGCAATAATCTTCAATTTTTCCAGCATAAGAAATATTCCACATTCCACAAAAAACCGCTCATTTTCCATTAACGTTTCATCGAGCTTTTTTAAATTCCCATCCCTTAAATCAAATCATAATTCGTAAATACAACAAAGACACACTGTACTAGAAAGGAAGACAATGCATTCAAAGACATCATATACTCTTAACTCATAAAACTCACTTGACACTTTCTACAACGCTTGCAAACTGTTGCAATTGATATCGTTTCAATAAGTCTACACTAGGCATGTGACCGAGAAACATTTTGACCGGTACCAAATAAATCAATATGAGCCGCTTATTCCTTTCACAATGAGATGGACAGTTCCGAAAGGCATAGGACAATGACTCCTCTGCTGAAACACGTATCACTTGAGAAAAACTGTAAGGAATAAACTATCACAGCACATTTAGCAATAGCAATCTTCTGGAGATCTTATCAATTGAATTATAACACTTACCCATGTTTCCCCAAAATTTGATTAATATAAACACATGTTTTCCAAAATCAACCTTTTTTCTATTACGAAAGCAAAAAAAAACAAACATAGCGATAAATCTGAATCAAACATTGCTTTGCGTCCCAAATAATAATTGTATGTAACTTTATCAGCCATTGAAAATGTCTGATATAATGGACCACTATTGTCTATTGCTCTAATTAGTGGTTTAAGCAGATTCAATTTGTTTATCTAAAAAACAGCTGAATTAAGAAAGAGACTTGTAATCTAATCATTAGATGAATTAAAAGAAACGACTTGAGAGCTTGATCCTGAAGTCATTTTGCGCAATCTCCGCAGCAAAACACAAAAGCATAAATCAATCAAGAATCAATTAGTTTCAAAGGAAAAAATGAATACAACATACTCTAAAGTAAATTCGAAATAGTTGATTTGTAAGATTAAGCATTGCCACCTTTTTCGATGTATGGATTTCTGCTCGTCTGAAATTAACCTTACTATGGAAAACTGTTTTTATTCCTTTAAAAAGGATTTTGAAAGAATCTTTAATTTTGTGACACCTAAAAGCTAATGTTACCAAAAACAATTAACTAAATAATTTGCCTCATCAAACATTCCCTTCTGTGATTAATTACAGAAATCCTCCAACTGCATTTGGAACGCTTATTTTTTTACTGGCCCTCCCGCTCCCCGCTCTATGTACTGATCAATAAGAGTCAGGTAAATGACACTCACACATCAGCAACACACGTTCGATAACATTCCATAATGTAAGTGGCAGACTGTTCATAGCAGCTACTCTTTTCCGGATCACGTAACCGAGATGGTTTGTCGTCGGCCTAAAATATTCCAGATCTCAGTAACAGGATCTGATAAAGTGACGTACAATATTCGCCTAATATGAAATGTGCAGAACTTACCGAACGAGCCAAAAGTCGTAAATCTGTACAGAGGGTATATAATATGGGTAAGAACCAGTTCTGATCCTTCTCCTTTTGCAAAATCTCTTTGTTAAACAATTGCACAGCCTGCAAAACAAACGATGATTACCTGTACAGTTTTCGCCTTCTCCCTTTTGTAATACTTACACAACTTCATATCAATCATATCTTACACACAAAACCAGGTAATATTTTGTGGATATTCAAACCAACACAACTTTGTCTACAAAGACATTGCATTACATCTCTTTTTTCAAGTTAAAATCATCAGAAACATAAAATGAAAAGAGCCTAAGAAGAAAAAAATCCAAGTCAACCTGAACATGCGTGTTGAAGGCATTTTCGAAGTGTCCCTTACTCAGGTGATAGATTACTGCCAGATGTAAGCATGCTATCTCATCAAAACTATTATTCAGATACAACCGACGCTCATCTTCTGCTTTCTCAAGCTGAAAATAATCCCAAAGTATAATTAATCCCTCATATCACTTCCAGTACATTACTCTAGAAAAATATCCCCTTTTACGCTAACATTAAACTGTGAGTTCATGCAATGATTATAACCAGCTGCTGCTGGAATGTTTACGTATGGTGGTATCTGAAAAATCACCTGTAGAAATTTTAGTTGTACATGAGCATCGCCGATAGAAAGTAATTTCGATGCTTCTTCAGACAATTCCCAACTTTCACCTGACAATAAATCATTGAGTCTTCTGAAATAATCGTTCAAACTTCGCAACGGCAATCCCATCTGCAAATTAGATTTCGTTTATTAACCTTGAAACTCATTTATTATATCTCGACATAGCGCAAATACACACACACACACACACACACACACATACACCTATACATGTAAACAAAGTGGACTTATATATGTGGACAAAGTAGACCTATGCATGTGGACAAAGTGGACTTATACATGTGGACAAAGTGGACTTATACATGTGGACAAAGTGGACTTATATATGTGAACAAAGTGGACGGGCACATACACACACACACATACACACACACATACACCTATACATGTAAACAAAGTGGACTTATATATGTGGACAAAGTAGACCTATGCATGTGGACAAAGTCGACCTATACATGTGGACAAAGTGGACTTATATATGTGGACAAAGTGGACTTATATATGTGGACAAAGTGGACCTATGCATGTGGACAAAGTGGACCTATACATGTGGACAAAGTGGACTTATACATGTGGACAAAGTGGACGGGCACATACACACACACACACACACACACACACATACACACACACATACACACACACACATACACACACGCACACACATACATTAATTGCCTTAGAAGTGATATATGAGACACATCAGAGATAAGAGACAAGGAGTGACAAAGCGAAAATAGCATTGAGAGGGAACAGAAAGAATGCTAGCATACAGGATATCGCTTATATCTCGGAGAGGGCAAAGAAGAACGCATCTTCTTTCATTTGAAGTAAAGGGGTTAGCAAAATGGCTAGGCTAATGAAAATTGATGTGCCAGGCTCTTGGTTATCTATTGAATATTTGAATTCAAAAGTGTTAGCAAAAAAGGTCGGGCTTTATCAGATTTATTTCACGTGATATATAAGCAGTAACTTGCCTTATCATCATCTATTTGAGTCTATTTGAGTTTGAGTATTATAAGAAGTAATGATTATGTGTAAGTGAAATGTAATTAAAGATCAGATGAAATGCTAAAATTTGTAAGCTATGACTGCATAATTTCTAAATAACTAACACGTGTGCATGCAGTGATCTATTACTAAGTTAGCAGTAGTCAATAAGAAATTGATTTTAATAGGATTAAGCAGTTATAGTTGTCGCAGTTATATTTTACAATGATATCTGTTTGGTATCGTTTTACTTTTGTGTTTTATCAGTTATCACTATGTTCCTAGTGTTTAATATTTGATATGGAAGGCGAAGATGATCTTACGAAGCCCTCACTATGTGGTGCACTCATCGGAAAATTTTTATCAATTATACAATACGATTATATTTTAGGAAGTGCTATAGCTGTTTGTTCTAATGGATTCTGCTGAAGAAGCGAAAGATAGTGATAGGAAAAATGGGATTCTTGAGTCAGATTGCTGTGCGCGGAATACGTTTATCTTCAATCGGAAAGAAGTTCAGGAAGACCGAAAAGATGTGGGTGATCTTGCAGCACTTGAAAGCAGTAATGTAGCTGTTTATAATGCTGCTGCGCTTGAGCAAGGACTTCTGCAACAGGTGTAGCATTTTTTTTTTGGATAATTTTTGATTAACTTATGAATTGTTTGTATGATAGATCAGATTATATGAACATGAAAATAGAACAAATTTTTTGGCAACCTATTATCTATAGCACTGTAGTTTAATGTATTAAATCTTCGCCTTTAGTGTTATGTGCTATGTGCTACAATTTTTACATCATTGAAAGGATTTTTCACAACCTGCGCATCGATGGTTGAGGATATTTTAGTAAATGGAACAGGGATCTATTAAATTGAGCAGGAAGTTCCTTTTTTTAAAAGGACTTCCTGCTCAATTTAATAGCAGTAGCACATTAAACTGATGACTTTTTGTATTTATACATTTTAATCGGTGCAAGATTTGTTTTTGCCTACTTCATGCTAATTTACCTTTAAAATTTTGCACTATAATAATGCGTATTTTTATTGTTCCATTCTAGATTACAAGGACATTCACTGAAAATGTTAATACCCTGGAATCACAGGATGGAAAACTTGAAAAGTTGCAGAACTTTACAGTTGAAAATGCTCAGTCTACATTTGTGAAGCACGGTGATATGACTCCATTTGAAGTGCTTGATAAAGCACAGAATAATACTTCAAGCACAATATTGGAAGAATTGGAAATTGGTGGGAAAGAAAAGGTATAATCTGTTCGTGAATTTGATTCAAATATTTTTGTTTACAAATTTATCTTGTTTTTGCTTATCAACAATTTTTTGAGGTACAAAAAATAAGACTTTCTAACGGTTGTTTTAGGCATTTTGATCTTATTCTTACATTGCTTTTATTTTTCAGGCTAACGTTTCAGTGAAATTGGAAAGTAATGAGTCAATGAGTTCTGCGTCTGACAACGAATTTACTCCAAGCGAGTGTGATGGAAGCATGTCGCCTGAAATGGAACCTGTGACAAAAAGGAAATGTCAAAAAAAAATTGCAAAGACAAGAAAAACTTGCGGGAAAGAACGAGATGATGCTGACGATGACTACTTTAGGAAAAGAATACGGTAATTCATATTAAGTATCAGATCAAAATAAGTAATCGATCTCTTCGAATTGCTCATGGAATTCTAGAAAAAATTCTTCAGTGTTTTAGAATCTAGTAAAGTGGTCTCATCAATGTACGAATTATTTTATTTGTAAGTATAGCTTCCTCAGTTTTACGTTTAGGACTCATCTCGCTCAATTGGAACTTTCAAGAATTGAAAGCGGCGAAAACAAATTACAAGAGAGTGATTTTCATGAACTGAAGAATGACATAAAAATACCTAACGATTGTTGGAAGCAGCTGTACAAGTTTGTTTTTCCTGCTAATAGTTCCTGTAAGATAGAAAATGCCTGAACTGCATGAAAGTTAATTCGGCTATGTTTTCCCTTGTATCATGTGCTAAACTAATTGCTGAACTTAAAGAGAAAATTATGGAGCGATATGTTAAATCAAAAGCTAACTATCATCTCTTCAAGGTAAGATTGGAGCAGGGGTAGCGTAAGTTAGAAAGCCAGTTTGCTGTATTATATGAAATAATTCACAGCGTCGCTTCAAATCATTACAGGTATCAGAAAACTGGCATAAGATGGTTGAACGAGTTGCATAATCAGTGTGTTGGTGGTATTTTAGCTGACGAGATGGGTCTTGGGAAAACAGTTCAAGTGATTTCATTCTTGAGAGCACTAGCATTTTCGCGTTTGGAGGATAGAGGATTCAGGTAACTTTAGGACTATTCATGAGGTATTAATATTTATAAATTGTTAGAAAATTATTCGTAGTTTTTCTAGGTTTGTATTAAACTATTAAACTATTTGTTTGTAGCTTTTCCGGCCTTGGTCCAGTGCTAATCATATGTCCAACAACACTAATGCATCAGTGGTTGAAAGAATTTCATACGTGGTTTCCGCTGTGTCGTGTCGCTATCTTACATAGTAGTGGTTCTTTCCAGGGTCAAAGTGCTCAGTTAATTAAGAAAATGACTATCCCAAGAAGGTTTCATTTTCGTTTATTAATCCAAAACTTTGAAATTTCGAGAATTGAAAAAAAAGTACAAATGATTTAAAAACCTTGCCTTAGATCTCGTCGTTAAAAGGTAGAATAGTTGTAGCTTATATTTAAAGTTTATCTTAAATCATTCAAAGAAATATCTTTTTAGTGATGGTAATGTTTTATTGACGTCATATGGAACATTTGCCAAAAATCGGAAGCACCTGGTTGACAAGATTTGGCATTATGTAATACTTGATGAAGGACATAAAATTAGAAACCCAGAAGCACAGGTGGTATCATCATTTTTTTATCTGAATATTGAAGACTTCAAACATTTTTTCCTTATACTCATTTTGCTCACTGTCTCAAATGAGGTGTTCCCCAAAGTTGGTATTTGTTATTTTTTCTGGACTTGAAATGACAAATTTGAATTTTAAGATTACTCTTGCTGTGAAGGAAGTACGTACTCCTCATAGACTGATTCTGAGTGGTTCGCCGTTGCAAAATTCTCTTCGAGAATTGTGGTATGTCTTGACCTTGTTTTCGCTGCAGTTTATGATTATGTCTTATTAAAGTATATGTAGAATATGTCTTTGTTGACTTAATTTGAAACATGATTATGAAACATATTAGTTGAACTTAACTCGAAATCATGTGTTCTTATAGGTCGTTGGTTGATTTCGTTTATCCTGGCCGACTCGGTGCTTTGAAATCATTCATGGATAAATTTTCGATTCCAATCACTCAGGGAGGCTATGCAAATGCTACTTCTGTTCAAGTTCGTACTGCTTATAAATGTGCCTGCATTTTGAGGTGCTTGATTTACTTAATTCCGAGTGAAAATATTTCAAAAACTTGCTATTAAAAGCCTTTATGAAGGATATTTCTGTTAAGAAATGGCTTATCGTACACAAGAGTTTTGTGGAGGTGATCATCGTTTAGTAACTTATAAATAAAAAATAATATGCTAGCCCCCTGGTATATTAGTTTTTTCTATGATGGTTGAAATTGAATAGCAATACTGTTTTGCAATAATTAAGAACCACTGCTATATTTTGCCTTACTAGTGACTTACTAATTATTCATGCCTCCAAGGACACTGATAGCTATGTGCGTTAGGTTTATGTCTGTTTTTTCGTCGGCTGTGCTTTAAGATACCTCTTTGATATGTCTTTGGGACACATTATTTTGCTGCATTTTTGAATCATGGATACGAATCTGTTGTATTTTTTTTACAGTTTAGTATTTTAGGGATGCGATCAATCCTTATCTTTTGAGACGTCTAAAAAAGGATGTCGAAATGTTTATTCATTTACCCTCAAAAACAGAACAGGTCGATTTTTATTTTCCGCTTTTATTCGTTTCGTGTAATTTCAAGCATTTTATTTAGGCTACGATTTTAAAAATAAAGCATTAGATGGGTTTTTGATTGTTTCTCTTTTTTAAGGTACTTTTTTGCAATATTACGCCGTGCCAGCGTAGACTTTATGAAGAATATTTGTCATCTCGTGAGTGTGACTCTATACTGTCTGGCAAAGTGGATCCCTTCGTTGGTTTAATCACATTACGCAAATTGTGTAATCATCCGGATCTTGTAACTGGTGGACCAAATAAATTTAGTATGAATTTCATTTTGACAACTGGTCGGCTGTTCATGTTTCATTGTTCATCTGCATCATTGGTATAAGGAAATGTTAGTACAATTATTTCGGCAGTGTTGGTCTTGCGTAAAAGCACCTACGAGATTGCAACATTTAACATAATTGCAGTTAAATTTTTTGCTATTGTAGATGACTACGATATCACAGTTGACGAAGAAATGGACTTCGGTGCACCGTGTAGAAGTGGCAAAATGCAGGTAACTAATAAAAATCTCTCGTACGGTTTTGAGTGTAAAATTTGTAAACTACTGCAACCAAAGTCTGTAGATCTGCTGTAAGAGCTAGTTCAGAATTTTTTCCAGGTGCTGAAGTCTCTACTAAGGTTGTGGAGACGGCAAGGTCAAAAAGTTCTGTTATTTTCCCAGAGTCGACAAATGCTGACGATCCTGGAAAAATTTGTGATTCAAGAAGGGTGGCTGTTTCACTTTTGCTCTTGTGACTAAGTTTTAAACCATCTTTACACTTACTGTGCAAATTCTTGTTTTAGTTACAAATATCTGAGAATGGATGGTACAACATCAGTTAGAAGTCGTCAATTACTTGTTGAAAAATTTAATAAGGTTACGTTGTCCATTTATTTTAATCCAATATGTCTTTATCTAAGATGCAAGCATATTGACTGTATGTTTTATTAGAATTCTAGGCCGATAAATTGTTGTCTGACTTTGTGGTAAACGAAGCCATTACTTTTGCTATTGCAGGATGGTGAGATTTTCATTTTCCTATTAACTACTCGTGTCGGTGGGCTAGGGATCAATCTTACTGGTGCTAATCGAGTTGTAATTTTTGATCCTGACTGGAATCCTTCCACCGATATCCAGGTATATAAAATATTTCCTTCAAAAAGATGATTTTTTACCATTCATAATTAAAAACCTACGGTTTAAAGGCACGTGAACGAGCATGGCGTATTGGACAAGAACGTGCTGTTACTATATATAGATTATTGACTGGTGGTACCATTGAAGAAAAAATTTATCACAGGTACAGTTTTTCTTTCCTGTATTTTTCTCAATCTTTATTTTTTTTTACTTTATAGATTTCTCAAAACTAACGGAAATTGTTGCTTTAGAAGAGCCTAAATGGTATTTAAAACTCAAGTCTTTTTCTTTCAGGCAAATTTTTAAGGTTTTCCTATCAAATCGTATACTGGTTGACCCGAGGCAACGAAGATTCTTCAAAACCAACGATTTGCATGAATTATTTTGTTTAGGTTATTTTATTATAAAACTTCTTACCGTATCTTAAGTAATATGTTTTGAGTATATTTGAGTAATATATTTGTTTTAAATAGTGGTATCATCGAATTTTTTTCTTTTGAAATGTGTGCATGTTATTTGCGCGTGGTATTTCTATTCATTGCATCATGCATTATAGGTGATAGCAAAGTACTCAAAAAGGAAGGCACCGAAACAGCGGCGATTTTAAGCGGCACTACTGGAAATTTTACTCGACATAATTTCTTTGATAAAAGTGAAAAGGAGTAGGCTTTGTGAAATCTTTTTTCATTTAATGTACGTTTCTAATACAGGATAGAAAATGACAACAACAGTAAGAAGAATCAGGTAAATATTTCAAGTGTCCTTAATAATTAGTAACTTATAAAAAACTTTGAAAATATTAACAGTTACAAAAAAAAGCAAAAGGAGATGAAAAAGCGAAAAAGACTTGACTCGAACGTGACATCAGATGATGATGGTGATGCGAATGCTTTTGTTGAAGAACATTTGTCGGCTGAAAAATTGAAGAATTTGCGAGAGCTTGCTCGGAAAATTAGCAGGTCTTTAATTTATCAAATAGTTTTTCTAAAGTATTGGCAGTTTGTTTTCCTTTGTTTGTCACATAATGACATCCTTTACTGTTCAGGTCAATTGGTGAAAGAACTGAAGAAAAAAGAAAAGGTGATGAAAGAGAAAACGAGAATGGCAAAGACAGGAAGCAGATAGTTGGTGAAAGTTCGAAAATTAAATTTCCTTATTTGAAAAAAAAACGACGATATAAGCAATCGACGAAAGATTTTTCTGAACAAGTAATATTATCGTTGATATTAATATTTATGGCTTTCGACACAATTTGCTGTACAGTTTTAAGAGACGGTAATCGTACTGCCTGCAAAAAAAATTTAAATAATCGAATGTTATTAGTGCTTCTGTAATTTCTGTATTCAATGTGAAAAATTCTTCAGGATGATTATGTACTTGGCAAATTGCTAACAAATGCAGGAATTATCTCAGCTCTTCAACATGACCAGATTTTTATGGCAGATATTGCGGATGAGCAGTTAATTGAAGATGAAGCAAATGCTGTTGCTGCTAAAGCCGCGGCATCAGTAAGGCGTTCAAGAAGGTTCTGATATACCAATCAAAAAATTTTAAAAATCGGATTTTATGGTTCAATTATCTATATCCGCCCTTTCAGGATTCTTTCAAAACAGCCTGTCGAAAAACCGAGATTCGGTTTGCGGAAAGCTGCTGGATTCCAGTCAATTGTTGAAGATAACAGTGATGACACAGAAGGACCGAACTTTAGTGGTGAAGCTCTGTTCAAGTACATTTCTTTCCTTTTTTCGCAACTATGGTATTGATTTAGTCTTCTAATATCAGATTTTAAAGTGCAGCTGCAGTTAAAACTGTTCCCTATCAAATTCAAAATAGAATTCAGAGTGTGAATTATAGAAAAATTTATTAGACCTTTAAAAATTTTTTGCTTTTAGTTGAGTTTGATATTTGAATCATTCAAACTGATTGATTCAATTTCTCTTTTATTCAGTGAAAAAAGTGGTGGAAGCTTGTTAAATGCTATTCGTCAGAGGAAGCAACGCACTTTCGATGTTCAAAAAATAGGCGACGAAGAGGATTTAGAGGAAGTTCGTTTTAAAATTTTCGAATATGCTTATTTTCTTTGTTTTCATGTCTACTATATTGAAATTTTTTTCAGCACTATCCTTCGCTTTTTAATGCAGCTGAATCGCCACATTTGAAAAAGACGGATAAATATGACAAGCTGGCAGAAGATATTCGTTTATTTATGGTTCACAGGAAAGGACAAGCGTTGACAGACGAAATTTTGCAGAGTTTCAAGGTAGAAGTGTAATAATTTCTACCAAATCAGATTCATATACTTTTTCAAAGTTCATCAAATTTTATATTGGTATAGTGCGTTTTCATTAACTTTTTTCAGAATTGCGTGCCAGTCGAGGATTCGTTTGCATTTCGATCAATTTTGAAGCGTTTGTGTAAATTACAGAAAAACTCAAACGTATGGGTGCTTAGAGATGAATATCAATAACATGATGTTAAATCGATGTACATTTTTTTATTTTCCTCTTGTCTGTAAATTGTAAATTTTAAGAGCTTTTTAGAAAACTTTTCTGTGTTAGGTCCTTCACAATAATTGTCGCGGAACAGTTTAATGAGTTCAAAAGGTCCAACCGATAATTAAAGTTTACTAGGTATCTTTTTATTTTTTGCGATTCCTTGAACTCAAAATTATAGGAGCCGGTTGGAGAGGCATGATAGCCTTGTTAAAAAAAAATTAATGTCTTTTTTACATTAATGTCTTTTTTTACCTCCGATTTCATCGACATGCTTGGTACTTTACAAACTGGCATCAGTTATGGGTAGTTTTAAATTTGCATTCTCTTTTGTTATGTATTTATATATGCCATTGATTGTTGTTATACTACTTCGCTGCGAACAATGATGGCCCTGCTTCTTACAATCTAGATTTTGTAAATATTATAATTTAGTTTTTGCATTAATAAAAACCAAGTGGTCATCCACTTGTATATATAAAATTTCTGAATAAAAGGCATTTTTGGCATAGAAACAGTACTAATGAAGCAGTCCTAAATGGATAATCAATAATTATTTATGTGAAAAGAGCATGATAGATCTTAAGAGTTAAAAAACAAACGGTAATGCACCTGCTAGAAGATATGATTTAAGAAAACTGAATTAATTTACAACGAAATTTACGTGCAATCACTTTTTCATGTTAAAAATTAGTAATTCTAACGGGAGTATTGAAATGTGATGAATTATTTTAAATTCGAAAATTTCAATTATTAGATGATTACAACTGACTCTACAGTACATGTAATATAATCGATGTTAAATTTTTTCGGATAATTTAAATGATTGTTGCATGTATTTTGTTAGAAGACGTGTACATATAAGAGTGAGTGATTAGATGGAAAAAACTCATATTAGTATTTTCAGTCATTCAAATAGAATAGAATAAAATTCAACTGAAGACATTTCTAATTTAAAGTAATCAGCGGCTAAGTGCCTAGACAAATTGCTTCAACTAATTAATTAGTTAATCAAATTATTAAATAATTATTTAAGATAATTTTCGTCATTGTTATGAACGAGCGGAACTTAAACAAAAGAAATGTGCTGGAAAACGTGAAGAATTAAATGATGAATTACCAAGTTGTTCCATTCGGGCAAATGTAAAATTATTGATATTTTCAAAATTTACAAAAAATTAAATTAAAAATATGTGAGAATGTTTGTTGTGTAAGCGATCGAGTAGTTAATCGAATTTACTTTTCTATCACTTTCCTTCTTTTCCACACAATTACAAATTAATTCAAATATAGGTATGAAGCAGTTTTATTATGCATTTCACATGAAAATGCAATTTGAAAACAAAATGAAATCAAAAATTGACAATAAGCGGAAAAAGAAATTAGGCAGCTCTAAGGTGGAAAATTTCATTGAATTCGCCAAAAAACTTTGAATAACATTTTATATAAGTCACAATTAGATGGTAAAATTATATATCCTTTGAGTCTTATTTAGGATGAGCCTAATTTATCAACTAAATTTAGAGAGGAAAATCTTCGTATAGCAGCAATTCTAATTCTAACTGATATCAATCAGTAGCGGTGGAGTTTCATTACTACTAATTTTGAATTAAAAAATAATTTTTGTCATACTATTTTCTCCTCTTTTTTTTAATAATTTATTAATTTTAATAAAATTTTAAACATTTAAAATAAAAATAATGCATAAATAAAAACGAAAAAAAATGATATTAAAGCACTGAGATATGTATGAACATAATTACTTTATTTACGACGACGAAAAAAAAAATAGAAAATTTTTTGAAATGAAATGAGCAAGTGCAAAAAGGGACGCAATTAAATGATATGATATGATAATCATTTTTATTTCTCTCTTGCTTTTTTTCTTTTCTTTTACTATCCAAAAAATAACATTTGTAGACATCAAAAATAGCAAATATCGATCAATTGCGACTCGACAGAAATCAATTTCTGAATTGATAAAATTACGACGATAATTGAGTTGTACGACAAAATTATCATAGCAAAAATGATATGTGTGTTATAAATTATTGGAAACCTAAAGGAAATCAATAAGTAAGTATTAATCGATTTCTTATTTTTTTTGATTATCTAACAGCAATTCCAATTCGTTGTTATCAGCGCAATGTGATAGTATAGCTGCTGCTGCCGGATCGATGCTGTTCGGTGTTTCTAACGGTGTCCAGAATTGTGTTCGAGCTGATGCAACATTAGGTGAGTTATCGAAGCTTCCTTTAAAATTAAACTTTTGTAAAAAAAATATCCTTATCATTAAATCACTTTATCACTTATAATATTAAATGATAAAAAATGCTAAAATTAATTTAAACATAATGCTACATTCTACAAATATTTTACCGATCATTACGTGTACAAAATATCATTAAGTAAAATTAAACGGGCAAATGACGGTTTTCATTTATCACACTTATCCGGTATCTAACGGATGTTATTGTCTATGAAGCTAAATGATAACACGTAAATGATCGAAAACACGTAAATTATACGTAAAAACACGTAAATTTAATGGCAAACAATAAAATCAAAATTACCACATTGTCTTTTTGTCGTACTAAATTTGTGACAGTGGGGTGTTCGGCTCAAACTCAAACTTTTATCTTTTTGTTACTTTTTAGTATTTAAAGTATTTAAATGCTTGAGAATAACACCCACTCAAATTGTCTTCTTCCAAATAAATGGAACAGTGTGATGATGGCTGATGTTGTCCGTCATTTGCTTTGGATCTATCGTTCATTTCAACTTTTTCCGCATCATTTGAAAATGCTACATTCGAAATTGAATTATCAATTCTAAAAATTCGCAACATTTTCGGTTGATCATAAACTTTTCCGTTTTTAAATGATTAGCTATATGTATTCTGCTAAAAAAAGTTTAAGAATAAAAGTTTCAATGATAAAAAGTAAGCTTACAAATCAAATTTTACATACAATAATTGTAAATTTAAATGATATCTGTATATGATAAATGATATGATATGATATAATATGATGATAAATGATATTTTATGATATTTTTTGATGATATTTTATTTTAAATGATATTTTATGATATTTTAAATGATATTTTATGAAAAATTACTCACTCAATTAAATCATTACCTAAACAAGAGCCATAAAGTTAGTGGAAATTTTTACTTAATTCAATGATTACTTAGATGTAGAAGATGCGATAGGCTCAGATTTGTTTGTAGTACAATGAGATACTGCTGAATTGGGAAAGAGAAGTGATGATGGATAATCGTTGTTTAATTGCTTCTTTTGATTTTTATTTTCCAAAAGCATTTCCAATAAAACATCCAATTTCTTATCAATTTTTTGCATCTAAAACAAACCAACTAAAATACATCATTTACCTGCTAAATTTAATTTTTGTAATTTTAAATTTTTGTATTTTGTATTTTTTTGTAATTTTTGTAATTTTAAACGATAATTTAAAAATTTGTAATTTTAAACGATTGTTGAAAAAAAAATAATAAAAGAGAAGTTTAAGAACAGTTGAGAAATTTCACAAATTACAAAATAATCATATTGATTAATTAATTGAGAAAACAAAAAGAAAAGATTTTAACATAAAATTATTGAATACCTGCATTTCCATAACAATTATGCGATGCGTTAAGGACACTTTAACTTCCTCTTTCGGTTTTCCAACAATTTGATCCAAACTAAAAGATTTCATTTATACTAAATTATTAATTTTATTCCTAATTAAGTAAAACTTTTTAACAAATTATATAAATTATAAAGTTAATTAATTACATTCATTAAGCGAATACATTGGCTGAGCTTTTGTTTTTCACTTATTATTTCTAAATTTAGATGGAAATAAGTAATTTAAATTGTTATGTAAAAATGAATGATCTCATCAATTAGTGAAAAGTATTGAAATTAGGCCTGTTATATAATTTACACAAACTAAATATGGTATTTAAAAAATAAATTTTCGAAATTTCGTTAGCGATTGAAAAACGATGAAAATGATGATAAAAAAAAGTAATAATAATTAATAATAATAATAAAAAAGATAGTTTATAACCTTTGCTGTACATGTTTTACACGTGCTTGTAAATCAACGTGTCCAGCGGAATATTGCTCAATGACATCTTTTACATCGTATGGTTTTAAGGCTTCTTTAAATTTACGTCTTGCAACAAGAAGTTGTATACGTCGAATTGCACGTATCACATTTTTAAGCGATGGAGTTAATTCATCCATCGATTTTGGTTGCATTGATGGTGAATCATCGTCTGAAAGATTGTAATTTTGCATACAAACAATTGTATCATTAAAAATTTCATTTTCAAAAAAAAATTTCAAAAAAAAAATAAAACATATCAAAACGATCAATGCGTTTCTCATTGAATAACATCGATGGAAGAGGGGAAGGAAGATGGAAGACGTGAAATACTTAATTTTATATTTAAATTCTATACTTTTATCATTTAATGAAATAAAAATTGGACAGGTAAAATGGGCAATTGTGCAATTCATTAATTAGAAAAAAAAAGAGTTTAATTAGAAAAAAATTGGAATTAGAAAAAATTAATTAGAAAAAAAAAGAAAAAAAAAGAAAAAAGCAAACAGATTAATGCAAACGGAAAAAAATGAATAGAAGAAATAATTCCAAGCTTAATTAGAAATTTTAGAAATTAATGGAAAATAAGCATGAATATGCATGCTATTAGCAGTAGCAAAAAAAAACAGGAAAAAAACAAAAGAGGGAGAGAGAGAGAGAGAGAGGGTGGGAGAAAAAAAAGAGAAAAGATAAATTGTTAAACTGATAAATTTTTTATTAAAATACCAATAATACTGCTGTTGTCAGGATGAGTTTCAGTTTCACGTCGTAAGCATCGTGGTTTTGATACGGATGCACAGGATCCTAATTGATACCACGTTGTCTGTTCCGTGCTATCACGTTCATCTGTTTCACGATATTTCTGTTGCAATCGTTCCCACCAATGATAGAGTGGTGCAATAACCAAATTACAATCACCGATCGCAGTACAATCACCGTCCTCTCTCGTGAAATATTTGCAAAATGATAATGACCGATGTTGTTGTTCCGCTGTTTCATCTTCCGATGATTGCAAATGTTCTGAAGAAGCAAAGCAAATATGCTAAAATTACACAACTAATATCTAACACACAGACAAAACAGGAAGAGAAAATAGTAAGTAATAGGTTAGTGGTAAATTGAGAAATTCTATTTGTAAGGAGAAAAAGAAAGAAAAAAAGAAGGAGCAAAATTAAAAATTGATAGATAATAAATAGAGAGGCAGAGGAAGAAAGATAGCTGTTAGACAGAGTAAGAAGCAGAAGTTATCATAAAAGAATTTTAAAAAAAAATTATCAGTTATAAGAGATGATAAGAGTATGATTAACATTTAAAGGTAATGTAGTACGATTGATGCAGAAAGTAATTTTATATTTTTACATTATTGAAATTTATTCCCACTAATGTACTTCGTTGTTTTAACACCAAAGGTAAATTGTATTTGTTTAGATTCAAAATTTGACACTAATAAATGAATTTAGCAAATTACATTTGTTTTTAATTTCAAAATAAATCATCGAATAACAATAATTTTTAATATGTCAAGGAGTAAATTTAGCAAAATTTCGTTTGTTTAAATTTGAAATCGATTAGATTAAAAAGTGAGTAAGATGGTTAAAAAATCTAAATTTGGTATTAAAGAATAAATTGAAAAAATTTTTTATTTGATTTACAATATCAGAAATGTAAAGGAGTTAATTACTGATCAATCTCTGGTGATAATTGACGAATGATCGATTATTAAAATAATTATAATAAGTAAGAAGTTGCAAAAGAATATCAGGTCAACTGTCCTATCTGTCTTTCAAGCATATTAGAAGAACAAGAGAGAAATGCTCATTAGCCGAAAAGTTCATGAAAAGTCATTTCACCGACATTCTATGCAACATCAATTAATTTTTCGTTCGTCAATATCATCTTAATTCGTCAATATCGTCAATATCATCTTATCATCTTAAATCAATATCATCTTATATCAATATCATCTTAAATTTCGTCAATATCATCTTAATCGTCAATATCATCGTCAACAGCAAGAAGTGATGGATAGGAAAAAAGCGTTTAAAGAATTTTGTAAAAGTAAAATTGTTCGTAAATACCACCTTCCTATTTTGATCCTAAAAAAATAATTTTGCTAATCAATATTGATCAATAATAGATTGAGTAAATAATCCTGTCTTCATAGCAATATCCATCGATTATGTTGGATGAGCAAACATGACACACATACGACCTCATCCGTAACATTTACAAAAATATTCACGTGACCTCTTTTACATTCATACAGTAAAATTTTTGTGAGTGCTAAAGTTCAGATTTCAATGCTTATATATTAGTGTATTAATAGATTTCTACAATTTAATGAAGAAATATTTCATTCAAGCAAAAAGCCTAATTTTGATAATTTAAACTTTTGTAACTCAAAACTACAATTACTCGTACGCCAAATTAATTGACCTCACATTGCAATAACCAAGAATTACCCATCTGTTGAATTATCAGGCAAGATCATTACACAGTGCACATTGCATGTCTTAAAATTTGATCTCAAAAAAGAAATTTCATTAAAAATTTAGTCTAAAAGTATAATATTAGAAATTTTTTTCGGAATAGTGACATTATTGGAAAACTGCTGAACTAAAACAAAATTATAGAATGAAAATAACAAAGAGCGCAAGAAGAAAAATATCAGAAGTAGTATGAAAGCGTTGTAAGGAGTTGTAAGGAGCAGTAATAGCATCAGTAGAAGAAGTATTAGCATTAGTAGTAGAGTTTAGCATACAAAATTTAAATTTCAAGCAATTAAAAATTAGTGAAAAATTCAAATTTTAACTCCATCATACTGTAATCAGTGAGTGATTATCATTGAAAGTTCTTTTGCAATGTTTTAAATCACACGAACAAATTCCTGCAAAATTCCGTGGACAACGAGAAGAACGAAAAAAAGAAATTGAATAAATGAAACCAAAAAAAATAAATAAATAAATAAATAGAAATGTAATCAAAAGAATTATTGATGATAAAACTTTGATGAAAATAAAATTTAAATAAATATCTAACCGATATCTGTAGCACCAAGTAATGCGCTAGCGGCAAGAGTTTTATTTGCGCCAGATGAATCATCGTGACTTTTTTTATAACCAGTATTTCGACCTTTTGCTTTCCAACCGCTCAAACTAAAGCCCAATGTACCCAAACTTTCCACTTCGCTATAATCTGATGCTGACATAAAGCTAAAATATTTTAATTTAGAATAATTTAAATATCACAACTAATTTACCAAATATAAAAATATGATTTTTTTAATATTGTGCATTCAAATTTCAAATTGTGCATTCAAATTAGGAATGAAATTACGAGTGATAATATGCTAAGTAGTAGCTTACCTGATATCATCACTTTGTCGTGGCGCAGCTAATGTTCGTACAATTGAGCCACCTCGACTAAATACATTCAACTTTCCCAACTCTATCGCATCACTACGATCAAGCGTACTCTCCGATTGACTACTCATCACATTTCCACCGGTACGTCGTTTTGTACTTTGACGGATTCGGCTGATGAGACTTGGTTGACAGCCAATACCGCCACTACCACGACTACTACAAAATATCAAATAACAAATTTTTTAAATAGAAATTTTAAAATTTACAAAAGAAATAACAAAATTGTATTTAATTCATTTATTTCTAACAAAATTACAAATTTTCCTACTAACTTTACACTTTTTGTTGTTAAACAGAAAATTACGCAAAATTACTTTTCTTAGATTAAATTCAGAAAAGAATATAATTATTCCTATTATTGGTATTAATTTTGGTAGTAAATGAAAATTTAACAAGCGGTTACTTCAAAACAAATAAAACTTTTATCAAATTTAAGGAAAAAAATTGAAATTCTTATGCTTATAAATACAAAAGTATGCAACAAATTATCCAGAATTTTGTAAAAAAAAATTCACCTAAATTTTAACTTACTCTATCATTAAGAAACTAAAATGGAATTTGAAAAAAACAGTTTTTAGCATGAGATCCGCTTATTTTTTTTTTGAAATTTATCATCAGTTTTCTCATCAAATTATTTCATTCTATTAAAGGAAACAATAAGATACGATGAAATTTTATTGCTGCAATTATTTAAATGAAGAATTTTCTGGAAAGAAAAAAAAACAGCAAAAATTAGTGGCTACGATAAAACTCGACGACAACCATTCCCGTCAGTATTATCTTCTCAAATGGATCTTCTCATTTCATTTCCATTAGATCACCTAGCCGTTGCTTTAAAAGAATGAAACGGTAAAGTTAAAATATAATTTTAAACTTATATAATTAATTAAACTTTATAAAATAAAAATTTATTTTAAACTTATATAATTTATTTTCTATTAATGTATCAAATGATGTGCGTCACCGTAATTTTTTGCAAAATTTCAAAGTTCAACAACATGAACGAATATATTACGGTTATCATCATCATATTAAGAGAACGATTGATGATTTAAATTACCACTAAAAAATAGACTTAAATTCCGTTCAAAATATTCAAAAATAAAAAATATCCATTCATCAGAGTATCAGTAATAAATAAATGCATACATTTATTAATTAAATATATTCCTTTATCACTCTAATTGCTTATTAATTAATCAACTCATTGTCATTTATCACTTTCACTAAATAAATGTTACCATTCAGTATTAAGTGATAACCTTAAAGAGTAAGAAAATAAAATCAAAATAGACGCTAATATTACTTTTCTCATAATTATTCCGATTATCAACTATTATTACTATTAATTACAATTATTTCTTATTAGTATTAGCTATCTCTAATTAATTATTAGCTATCCTTAATTAATATTTAATTAATAGTTCTGTGTGTCAGCATGAAATAAAAGTTTTCAGAGAGAGAGAGAGAGAGAGAGATAGAGAAAGGGAAGGAAAAAAAAACGATGAAATGATAATTTAATTACTTTAATGTGTTTATTTTTGCGAAGTAAACACGCCAGGTAGCAATTGAGCAACTTTCTGGTGTTGCAGCGTAATGTCTCCACATGCACTGAATTAGACGTGCTGCCGGAACACGCCGTCTAATTAAGTGTTTTTGACGTTGATGCTGTTGTACTTTTAAAGCAAATCCACTCCCCAAAATACCCTACAAAAAAATTTTTGTATAATTTTTCCTGCAAATATTTTCTAATTCACTGAAATCATCATTTTTCTACTACAAGAACAACATTATTGTTACTTTATATATACTGCATTATATTATTATTATTATTATTATTATTATTATTATTATTATTATTATTATTATTATTATTATTATTACTAATTATTATTATATTATCATTATTATTGTTTATTATTATATCACCATTGTTATTATCATTATTATTATTGTTAAATAACGATTACTGTTGTAGTTACTGCTACAGTTCGTATTATTCAAGTTATATTTCAGCAGGTTAATTAGAATTTTACAATCGACAAATGAGAAATTTGTTCATTTTATTGTAAAAAGGTGGCCGATGATAGGAGTAATTTCCTTATTAGATGTGCAACAAATTTTTTTTTAAAAAACAATTATCGATTTTAAAATTACAATAATAATTTTGTAGTTAAGAACACATTGCATAGTCTCAAATATATTTGCAGTTTTAGAATTCGAAAATTTTAAAAAGAATAACACTTACAGCGGGAAGAGCAAAGAATGAAATTCCAAGAAGGGCGCAGAAAGCCGCAATCATTTTACCAGGCCATGTTTCCGGCGTCTTATCACCGTAACCGACCGTTGATAAAGTTATCTGTGGACAAAAAAAAATTTTTTTTTTTTACGTACTAAAACAAATAATTTTTGCTCGTTTCGTTGATCATTTCGTTTGCAAAGAAATTTACAAAATTTGTTGAATATTTTCTTTTAATGAAAGAAATATTTACTTAATGTATTTTAGATTACTAATAAAATAATTTCAAATTTCAAAAAAAACTTACCACTCCCCACCAAAGTGCATCGGCAAATGTTGAATATTTCTCATTGGTACTCTTCTCACAAAGATAAACAAGAAATGATGAAAAGATAAGTCCAAGAAAGCCAATATATAAAGTTGTGAGCAATTCCTGAAGTTTTTTTTTTAAAAGATAAGCAAAGAAAAAATTCTTAATGAAAATATTTGAAAAAATATTTTAAATTTAACCATTTTCACTTATTCGATTAAATTATTCAAAAATAAAAAGAGGCGAATCAATGAATAAGTAATGAATGATTATTTAATTAAGTAAAATCAATACTCATATGCATATGAGTGCTCAATAGTTAAGTAATTCATGCGAACATGAATGGCTCAATTTACACATTATAATTTGAATATGCTATTACGTGCGCATGACGCATTTACACTTATACGTATATTTTCACATTATCTTGAGCTTTTCAGTATTTTAGTACTGAAAATAGTCAGAGAGATTTAATACTGAAACTATTTACTGAAATTAAAACTATTTAAACCTATACTGAAACTATTTAAACCTATTTTCCCAAATCGTATCATTTTATTTCAAAACTAGTCAAACCTGACGATGAGCCCAAATAACGGAGCCCAATAATTTCCATGTACCTGCACGTCGATCTATGCGTAGCATACGCAAAATTTGAAAAAACCTTAATCCACGTATTGCTGATGCTGCGAATACCTATAAGAAAAAATGAAATGTTAAAATTTCAAATTTTATAATGATTTGTAGTGGCTGTAAATTGTGGTGTATGACTTATCCTATTAAAAAAAAAATTTAATTTAAATGATTTTTACTGGCTGTAAATTGTGATGTATGACTTATCCTATTAAAAAAAAATTTAATTTAAACTTAAGAAGAAAGAAAAGAAAAATGCCTTGAAGAAATTTGCGCTCAATGATCGATCATTAATTATATTAATGATAAATGAGTAAAAATTTTAACCTGTCCAGTTGCCCCAATACATAAAACTATTATTGATGCTGTGATAACAATAATATCTGAAAAAGAATTTACAATTGCTTTATTAAGATTATACTACTATTGTTATTATTTAATTATTATTAATTATTATTAATTATTATTATTATTATTATTATTATTATTATTATTATTTTTATTATTATTGTTATTATTATTATTATTATTTATTATTATTATTATTATTATCATTATTATTATTATTATTATTATTATTATTATTATTATTATTATTATTATTATTATTATTATTATTATTATTAATTATTACTATTATTATTACTAGAATAATTTTGCATAAAAGTTAAATATGAAAAGAGCACACCAAAGGATAGTATTTTGCTGCAAAAACTTTTATCAATGATATTATCAATTTGTGTTTGTAAGATTGTCTGAGATCTTTCTTTCTTTTGCATTCCCTTCCCCACTCTCTCTCTTCTCTTCCAAAATTCAAAAGTAAAATGTTGAAATTATTGTATGAAATGTAATAATGGGCGCTGCAATTACTAGGAGTAATTAGCAAAGGAGAAAGGAAACCGACAGATAGATCGTTGCTGTAAAGTTTTGCAAGCATATCAACCGCTGCTGGACGGTGAAGAAGTGAAGTGATAGGCTAAAAATGTGTAACGCATAAGAAGCAGCTGATTAATTGATCCTTTACTTTTCTCTAAAATTTTTCAATTCTAAAACTATAAATTATTGAAGAAATGAAGATTTACGTGTAAGAAATTGCAAGGTAACAAAATATTATTTAGGAAAAGAAGAAGAAACAATTCGGGAAATTCCCGCAAATTGAACTCTTCAAATTGTAAAGTTTATATTTGAAAGATTAAAATTATAAGCAACAAATATATGAATTGAAATATTTCACGCAAAAAAGTTTAAAAATCTTATAAAAAAGAAATTTTCGAAAATGTATGAACGTGAAGAGTGGAAAATTTTTTATCAGATTGGATCAAAAGGATAATAAAATTAAGCAGAGAGAGGAATTTTACAAATCTCTTCCTCCTTAAACTACTTCCTTGTAGCAACAAAAAGTTAAGACATAAATTTGCTTACAATTTTTTTCAGATAAATTTTGGAGTTAAGATTTATATTACATTTTCAATAACTTATCCACAATTATTGTAAACTATAAAAGTTAACTTTGTTGTATAATTAAAAAAAAATCATATCATCTATCTTCAAAAAAAAAATAAACCTTATTATATATAAGCCTTTTTGATGAAACTTATAAAAAATAACTTTAATAAAAGCCTTTACAAATATTATTTAAAATGAATTAAATATTTCTACGGTTTCATGTACATCTGATATTATTATTAATTGAGTTAATTAAAGTAATAGGAAAATTTTTTTATATGAAAAACCGTTCTAAACAATAATAAGCATCGATAATTTTTAGTGTAATGATAAACAATTTTGAAAAATTAGTGACCTTTAACCTTTGTTAAATGAGAAAAGATTGAAACGAACCACTGAGGACCAGCAGATTCCCTCTCGACGATATCGTCGTCGAGAGTGATACGTATCTGTCCTTGAAAATAGCTGTTAAAACCTGGCAGAACATCATGCCAAAGTGACATACGTAACTGTACTCGTTGCGTCCTTTGATTATCATTGAGGATCGTTCCATCACATTCCATAAACAATGTTTCTGTGCTTTCCTAATTTAGAAAAATTTTTTTTTTAAAAAAAAAGGAATATAAATTCAATTTAAAAAAAAATATAATTTAAAAAATCAAATTTAATTCAATTTAATTATAAAGATAATTATGATGAATGTTTCATTTTAATTTAAATTATTTATTAACTTACTCTGTTAATGCCAATACTCAACTTCTTAGACTGTACAACTCGTGTTGCCACCTGTAATGTTACCAATAAGTACAGATCCGCTGGTTCACAAATATTTAGGCCCGTATAGTCCACTACTCTGTAAGAAAAAAAAACATTGAAAATAGTACTTTGCAAAATTATTTTAGGCATATCAAAAATAATACAGTCCATCGCTAAAATTTTGTAATTAAAAAGTGTTTGTTGAACTGAATTTTCAGCTAAATACTTCAAATAAAGAGAGAGAGTGTGTGTGAGAAAGAGAGAAAGAGGGAAAAGTTCTTAAATTTCAGAAAGTTACCACTGCAACATTGTGGGATGGAAAGATTTAGTAGCACTGCAACGTCTATTTTCCATTTAAAAGCCCATAGGTCATAGCAGTGGACATTGGCTATCCACTGAACCCTTCTTAATCGCAATTTCAAAGAAAACATTCTATCTGTACTTTTTCAATTCTGTTTTAAAAAAAAAAAAGGAAATCATCAAAAAAAAATTTTTTTTTGAGTGAGTGGAGGATGGAAAAACAAAAAAAGAGGGAGAGAGAGAGAGAGAGGGAGAGAGAGAGAGAAGGAGGCATGAGAATAACACATATGAGAATAGCAATTGTTTAGAAATTTACGTTTTCATTTCTTTTTGATGAAATTACTTCTTCTCTTCTTCTTCATGGCCTATTGGGTTGGGTGGCATAGCAAAAGGCGAAATAAACAAACATTTAAATGAAAAATTTTTGTATAACCTCACTTAATACCTACCGTACTCACACTATTTGAATAAATGAAATAATTTTAATCGCTAATGAAATGAGTTTTTTTGGCTGCAATTATTAAAGCTAATCGCTAGCAATTGTTAATAAGTAAAAGTGTACGGTAGAAGTTAAAGCACTGTCATGTCATCCATGTGCTTTTATTACTTTTGTTAACAACTTAACTTATAGCAAAGTCATACTGTCACGAAGATAATTTGTTAATTAATGCAGACGAAAGGAACTATTTCAAAATTGTTACAGCGATGAAGTGAGAAAGTTAAAGTAAAAGCTGAAATTACAAAAAAAAATTAATGTGTTTAAAAGTGTATGTAATAAGGAAGAATTGATAGTAAAAGTATATCCGTATTGATGGTATGTGTTTAATACTAAACCATCCTGCCATTATTTAATGGTAGATAGGTGGATGATTCAGGTAGTTAAAGAGCATAAAAAGTTGACGGATAGGAGAGGAGAGAAAAAGGTCAACCGGAAATCGTCGTGTCAGAATGGAAAATATCATCCACTAATGCCATGCCAATCTTTCACGTTTGCCAAACTACAAAGGCAAACAGATGGGAGACGATCGGTGAGTAAAATGAAATTTCTTCTCATCCGGTTAGTTTCGATGCATTTTCAGTGATTATTTTCATTTCACTTTGGAACATAAAAAAGACTTTAAATGTAAGAGAAAGAGAGAGAGAGAGAAAGAGAGGGAAAGAAAAGTGGGAGGAGAGGATTAGCATTTTGTTTCATAGAAAAGTGAATTAAAAAAAATAGGCGATAAAAGAGTAGTAATAGACAGCCAGGCAATTAAATGACAAATTAAAGAGTTAATTGAAAGCAGCGCTCTAAGATCATTCCTTCAAAATTCATCGATTTCATAAAAATCATCACATATTTTTCACTCCTCACATTATTTCCTTTACATCTCCATAAAAGATAAGAACGTTTGAAATTTGCAATTGAAATTTCAAATTTTAATTCAAATTTAAATGAACAGAAGAAGTATGATGAGGTATGATCATACGCCAATTAATTTATTTTGAGTATTTTCTTTGTTAAATGTATTTCATTGCTGATAATGATAATGGCTATTTTAAAGTTAGTACTTGAAATGTTAAAATGTATATTAAAATGTAAAAGAACTGAAATCTCAAATGTAATTAAATGAAATTTTTTGAAATAGAAAAATCGATTAGTTTTAAAATTGAAATTATTGTGAGAAAAAAAGTTTTTTTTTTCAAAGTTGTTGAATAAATGATGACATATATGCGCATACGTCCTGTGCAATTGGATAATAAATTTCTCGTATTGCAAATAATTGCATATCCTAAATGGAAGTGAATGATTGCTTTCCATCGGTTCGTTTTCATCTTCGCCTGTTATTAGCGCTTAGATGTGTGATTTTGCTCGCCCACGCACTTTCATCAATAATTATATCGGTCGATCCCTAAAAGCCACCGGCAGCTTGGTAATTCACCGAAAGCAAACAGGCGAAAAATGATTCCCTCTGTTCCTTTATGCAATCAAATATCGCATCGTTTATCAGAGCAGAGAGAATGGCTTTTCTCTCTACCAATCCATCCACTAATTTCACTCTCTTTATTAGCCCGTTGCTTTTTAAAATGTAAACGGAGAAAACAGATGGAGAGAGAGAGAGAGGGAGAGAGAAAGAAACAAGAGAAGGAGTAAACTTAGACTTCGTAAAATTTGAATCAAACTTTTTAATTGATATCAAGATAAAAGGGGAACAGTAATAATGATTATGATCTGTGATATGATACAGATGATGAAAGTTTGCGTCATCCTACTCTAGAGGTAGGTCCTCAAATCGTTACTTAATCACATATGCACACAGTTATATACCTTTTGATGACTGTCATCCTCTTCCGATATCGTTACCTAACATTTTAGATTCCACTTGGATTTCATTCTTTTGTTAAAATTTAATTTAAAATATAAAGCGTTAAAATTTTACTTCCAACTCAATTGGTACAAATTATCATCTTACCATACTAACTTATTAATAATTATAGGTGCTATAATCTGTGAAACCTTAACTCTTTTTGTTTCACTTATCTTCTTAAATAACCATAATTGCTACAGTGAGTCATAAAATGATCTAATCCTCATAAATGATCTAATAAATGATCTGATATCTGACAAGGATTACTTCTTCCAGGTAAAATCACTCTTTATATAGTAAATACCAAATGTAATTATGAATTAATGAATTGGCTATATTCTCAATCCCATCTTATTACTTATAGTCAGAAGAGTTTTTACTTATAACTGACATTCGTTCTCTCAGGGACAGACAGCACAAGAAACATTCTACCTGAAGAAAATTGCAAAAAATGAATGAAATGACATTCTCTGACATTAACGATTGAATAGCACAAAGAAAAAAGGAAAGTCATGAAAATACAAAAATATTTGCTAAAAGAAAAATTGAAAATGTTTACTTTATGGCAAGACATTTTCTGATTGGTTCACAGCGTACATCAATGCAAATTTGTCCGGAAATATCGTTCTGCCGATTGATTGCCTGTATTCGATACCAACGATCTTCACCGGAATGCTTAACAATATCACGTTTTCGTATACTTACTAAGCCAATTTGTCGAGGTAAACGATTTCCCACATTTTCGGTAATTAAAAAATGCAACTGTGAAAAGGTATTCGAAATTTCGTGAACAAAATCATCGCCAAAACAGCATCTGCAACAGAATGAACGACTGATTTATGCATATATTATTTCGATCACAAAATGAAATATCAAAAAGATAGTTTGTTTTTTTTTTTAAATATATTTTTTTAATTTTTATAAGATCTTCTTCATTTGGGCATTTTTTTTTCAAAGTGAAAAGGGCAAAATTATGAAATATAAAGGAAAAAATGCTTCTGTTCTTTTTTTCCCATTCAACGAGAAGAATGAATGACATTCTAGCAGGACGAGATGAAACGATTCAAAGGCATTTGCAATTTAAATTTCAACTTAATATTATCTTATACGGTACTTAAGCATAAAAATATCTGCGTGTGATTTAGCAAAAAGCCAACCAAACGGCGTAACGTTATAGACAATGGAGAGATTAACGTTAACATTTGAATTATAGCTGTACGAAGTGAAATGTCAATTTTTTCTTTTTTTTTTGTAAATATCGGAACAAAAGAAGGAAATTGTATTGCATCAATAAAGTTGAATTAAATTTTGTAAAAATCGAAAAAATTTTTTGATAGCAAAATTTTCAGTACGTATAAAATTATGAATTAAAGCCTCTTCACAACACGTTCACTTCCTCAATAAATATTTATTCAGATAGGTAGGCAAAAAAAATTCTGCTATATTAATGAACTAATGAAAGGTGTGAAATATTTAGTGATATGTGATAGGACACAATCTTGGCGCTATTATTGAAGTGTAAAATGGTATGTATTTAGCATCTCTTAAATTAAAATGTATCATTTTAAAATGCGTACCATTTCGAAAAATAGCAAAAAACCTAAAATTGTACGTAAAACTTTTGTCCATCACGATGAGATTACATTTTAGATCTGTGATAGCTATCAATGATTTTACGAAATGTTCAACAAAAATGGAAGGATTTTATTCCTCACAAATTGATCATCGAATCTTACGATTGCTAGTTAGTTCCTTCAATCAATAAAATGGATTATTTTTAATGGAATAAATTTAATTATAAAGTAAATTCTTTAAGAATAATTTATTAAAATTGTATCAACTGATCAGTAAATTTAGGTTTGAATAATTTCATGAAAATATTTAGCAAAAACTCACGTATTTCCTCTAGCAGTTGATGTTGATTGAAAAATATTGACAGTATCTAATTGTGCTAAAATTGTTATTGGTCGAGTGTAATCGCTGTTGGTGATATGATTGCTATTATTGCCATTACTATTATGATTATTTCGAACAGGTAAGTTTCGAAGTTGAGCGATATTAACGCGCAATACTTCAATAAGCCTTAAATATCCATCACAAAGTAGCCGCCCAGAATGACGATGATAATAGGTGGAGGTAGCATTGGCGTTTGTGCTACCACAATTTTCAGTAGCTAATAATGTTGGTGATGATGATGATGATGGTGCAGCACACTTAGCTCCAGAAATCGCTGATGTCGATGCTGATGCTAATGATCCTACTTTTGTTGTTGTTGTTGTTGTTGTTGTTGTTGCTGCTGCTGATGATGATGATGATGATGATGATGGTGATGCTGTAGATGATGGAAGTAAAGCTGATGATGAAGTTGTAGAGGACGGGACGGATGTTAATGCTCTGGTCATGGACTGTCCTCGCCCACTTAATTCACATTTGCTCATTACATAACAAGTACTACCTGTAAATTTGTATACAAATATGTAGATGATGATGACAGTAATGAAAATTCAAAAATAAACAAACAAAAATTGAAATTTCGTAATATTATCAATTTCAATTGTTGCTTAAATGAATAAATTAACAAAAAAAAAACAAAATTATATCGGAAAGAAATAATCGATAGTTCCACACTTATTAACTGCTATTTTATATTAATACTTTTACGCGAAGGGAAAATTTCCTAATATAATAGATTTTAATGAAATGGAAAATGAGAAACGAACTTTATATAATTATTAACATTGTTAATAAAGTTAAAAGTTATGTGCCTCACTAGTGATAAAAATTTTTTAGGAACAAATGCTCCGATCAAATTAATTACTGGTATGAGAAGGTATTCCTAATATTCAAAATTACAGATTAAATTAATTAAAATTTCGATTTTGTATTTACAATTATAACTACATTGTACGTACAACATCGATTCAAGAAATGTAAATAATCTAAAGAAGCTGAGAGTAACTTGAGCAACCTATATAGCTTTCAAAGTAAACAGATAAGTGAAAGCCAAAATGAAGTGAATCATTTCTTGAATGCGGTAAATATTTCCGCTCGAAACACTTAATCCTCTGAAACTTTGAGGTAAAAAAAAAGAATTTTATAGAATGTGAAATCTGTGAAAAGATATACAAAAAAATTGATGTATACCTGGACACGATAACAAAGAAATTTAGAAAACTGGAAATAATGACGAAGAAATTTTAATGGAATGGTTGGAAGATAGATGGTAACAAAAAAGATACAAAATCAATTTTGAATTCTTAACGATAAAAAAAAGGAGATTTCATTACACTTTCTCGACCGGAACATTAATGGAACGCTGTGACGGTGCGAGAGAAAAATATTTCTATTGATCTGTAAGCTCATACCTGGCACCACACAGTCTAACAGAAATTTGCATATCAAATGATAGCGCTTAAATTCAATAGGATAAAACATATTTCCGACAGAACTTGTAGAAAAAAAAACAAGTTTAATTCACCAAAAAAAATAAAACCAACAAAATTTCATACATACTATAAAGTTTACTTTTACATCAAATTTCGTTTTCTCGTAAAGAGAGAGAGAGAGAGAGAGAAAGAGATCTTCATTGAATGTACCGTCATTCCTAGCAGTACAAACATAAAACGAAAAAAAAACCTTCCAATGTAACGTGGAATTATCAAATTAGCATTCCTATTGCGACATAAAATGGGAAATTCACCAATGCGTGAAATTTTATAAATATATTTTTTCAATGGAACAAAAGTTATTCATTTGCGTGGAAATTCAATGAAAAATCTTTAACTATCAGAGTAGCGTAGAGCGCTAGCAATGAATGAATTGTTCAATGCTAACTGTTTAAGACTTACGCAAAATAAGTATTACTTTTCATTAAATTCCAAAAGTTACTTCTCATTAATTGCAAAGATTTCATTCTGTAAATTCAATTGATTCATCACTGTCAAGGGAAGTGAAGCAGTAAGATTGCTTGTTTTCCAAGTTTGATTGATCGTTCCTCCAAAAGTATGTCCATTTCTATTTGAGGCAAATTTTCAGTCTAAGACAGATAGAATGAAATGTGTTAGAAGTGAAGTGCATATGCAACAACACTCAGACGGATCATATCATTGTCAGACTAAATTTCTCATCCAAAAAAAGTGAAGTAAGCGAGGAATGAATGTCTGATGAACAACAGCACTTCCTCTCTGTCGTCATTAGTACAGCACAATGAAGCAAAGAAACTAACTAATTTAACAGTTGGTCATTTCATTTCCAGCAAACCGAATAAATGAAATGATATTCCTTCCGTCCGAAACAATCACTCAATTACAATTACAAGGTGAAATGAGAAAACGAATTAGTTAGTTAGTTAGTATGATATATTAAATGATATAAAGAGAGGAAGTATTTCCATCAAAATTTTCTTATTTTCCTTTCGAGCACGAAGAAACCGGAAATTCGCGGGAATTGCTGCTGATATTATCATGAAGAAATTGGTAGACATTGGGTTTTGCTACATACGTGCGCCACTGCTACTGCTGTTGATGTTGATGTTGTCGTAAAAGTTAAAAGTTGGTCGACTGAGTTCCCATTTAACTTCCAGGGTTTGTTTTCGATGATTGGTTCGGTAGTACACTTTGCTCGTTTGATGATTGTTGTATTCGAGCCATGAATGATCTCTGTTGTGATTGCGCAAAAGGTATCGATTTCACTTCAAAATTTGTACCACTTCAAAAAAACTTTTACTAGTAATCATTTTGCACACCTTCTCTCATACTTCATTCCTTTCGTGGTTTCTTTTCCAAATCGCCGCAACGTATGCCACAGAGGCCTGTACCCTATTTTCTTCCTAATTGCCATCTCCGCGGTATGATTGTTGGTTGGTTGCTCAGTTAGAAAATACAACATTCCAATACAATAACATTGTTTTATTCTAATAGAACAGGTATAAGGCAATCTCCGCTTTTTTGCCAGAAAAAAAAGACCTGTTTATGTGGGTGGGCCCAAATTCCTATATTTATCAACCAACACAGTTAATACTTACTTATTCATGCAAGTCGTTACAACACAAAACTATCTGTTTTGCAGTATTGCACTATTTCACTAAAATCTCACAGTAAATTTGTAAAGTTATCTAAAATTAATTTGTATAAGAAAAAAAAAACTGAAGAATTAATTAATGTAAATATGTGAATGTTCATTTCACTGAGTTAATTAATCAATTAATTAATATTGCCGCTATCCTTCAAAACATACCATTTGCCATATATTTAAAAATTTTCAAGACATTTCATTACTAATATAATTATGTATTTATTTGGAAAAATGAAATATTTCTGTGTCACAGGAAATGTTCTCAATTCTTTTAATTAATAATTGGGAAAGAAAAATAACTATTTAGTAAAAAGTTTTAAAAAATAATGAGATAAAGATGTTGGAAAAGATTAAGCGATTGGTAAAGAAGTTATTCGTAACAGATAAGGAAGCTGATAATGGCTGATAGCGATTGTATTAGTGATAATGATCATATTGAATAGTTGATGATTATTTGGGAGATGAACATATTTGCGACGATAATAATAACAATGATGATTCAGGTTATGATAATGTTGATAGTGGTGACAGCAGCTGATGACTGTTGATGTGAACGACAGTGGCGATAGTTTTGGAATGTGCAGGTGGAAAAAAGTTTCAACAACCAATTAAAAATTTATGTGCAGAAAAATAAATCGCAGATAATTAATTTATGTTAATATGAACTGCTTCAATTATCAGAAATGAATGAAGAAAAAAAGACAAAATGGGATTGATGATGAATTGAAGTAATGAATACGCCGGAAGAGGTATATCACCGAGATTACCCGAAACCGGAACAGTTAATTGCTGTTCCTTTTGTATTGTGATGTAATCAGACAGGATGGCATGCTGCACAACGGTCTTCCGGTGGAGCACCATATTCATCCATGTATCGATCGGTGACTAATGCATTTCAACTCAGCTGAAAATCAATCCTAAAAAGGGTTGGAAGGGCAGGATTTTATCACCTAATATGGTGGGTAAAAAAAAATGTGAAATTTCAGCAGTGATGTAGAATGATAGATAATGAGGAAATGTTAAGGGTAGGAGAAAGAGAGAGAGAGAGAGAGAAGCGGGGGTGATAATGCAAAGGAGAGTAAGTAGAAATATTAAGCTTAATTGAAATTGCCAATATCATAATAAACAACGCTGTTTACAAATCTGATTTCTGACTTCTTTGCATCTGACACTGATTGCGGGGGTGTAGGAGGTGGTGAGTAAGAGGGAGGAGGGATGAATGGGTGAATGAGTGATTGTCCTAAAATAATCAAATGAATTTGACTTCCAGGAAGCGCATTTGACAAATGATCAGTTGTATGACGAATGTCCGTAAAAGATGGTTGATAATTATGGGGAAAGTGAAGAGATCTGTTTAAAGATGACTACACAAACGTATGTCTAATGATGAATGAGTAGTAGCTAGGCGGAAAGGGTTGAAACAAGGACGGTTGTTGGTTTGCGGGTTGCAGCAGCTGGAGTGTATCACCTTCTGAAGCATTTAACAATTTATCACTCATATTACTGCGTTTTCGCTTCCTTTGTGCCACATACTTTCCTGGTACATTCTTAATTGCTTTTCTTCCAAGTATAATTAATAATCTTCTAAGGTAGTTCCAATCATTTAACTCTAAATAGAACTCTTTTTTTTCTATTATCAATCTTTGATCCTCTCAGCATTACTGATTTTGTAACTTCTAGGATTGAAATACACTCTATGCGCCTCATCAAATATGATGTCATTGTGATGGCGGTAAAGTAGAAACAGAAAAATTGATAGGAATGTTCCTTGAAATAAAAAAAAAAAGGTAAAAATACCGGTGGAGACAGTAGTTGTAGCCATTGGTCTCGCACTTTATCAGTTAGTTAATTATTTTCCTTTCTAATTTGTCTCAGCGAAAGACAAAATTTAAATCGCGAGAAATGATTTAACTCCCTGAATCATCTGAAATAAAATCTTTCAGCGGCTCTTGCAGAATGCGACAGTTCCGCCATGGATGCAATCCCTATATGCGTTATTTATAAATTAATCATAAGCCATCATTGTAAGATTATTTATTAGAGATGAGCTGCGAGAGAGCTATGAGCAATTATCACGAATTCCTTACGCCAACTGAACGTGTGAGATTTTTGTTGCGTATGATTTTATCGGTACGCCACTTTTTAAGATTATCTGACAGCATTGTTGAATCGTTAAGTGTGCTTCAGGTCTTTAAAGGCATGTAAAAATCACAGAATGGAGGGACAAGGAATATTTTGTATGGAATTAATGTTGTTTCAACGGTATCTACGTGGCAAAGGTATGAAAATACCTGGGATCTTCGACTGATAGGCATATCTGAGAAACTGACTGGTTTCAGTAGATAGGAAATACAAGCTATCAAATATAATAACTAAAACTCGAGGACATGGTAAAAGAGGAGATAGCGGTAGCATTTTAAATATTCAACATTTCAAAGTTACAGAAGACTTAATCCAGCAGTCAGGATCATATCAATTACACAGAGAGATATGGATAGTTTTTACACGTACGCCCAACGCTTACTGATCGTAGGAGGATTATATTACAATCATCAAGTTGTGTGCTACGATATTATTAGCAATACATCCAAATGTGTATAAACCTGTAAAAGTATAAATTGCATGGAAAACAGGAAAAAGAGAAGTAGGCTGTTTGCTGCAGGTAGAAGAAAACAGCATCCGTTAGATAGGATGGAAATGAGAGAAGAAGAAGAAGGAGGAGGAGGAGGAGTGGGAGTAGGAGGCACCTTCTGGACAGATGTTTGATGAACAGAGGGAACTTCCGGTCGGTCCTTTGGCTCTTTCTCCGATTGTTGTGTTGAAATGAAAAGCTTCTCAATGACGACGTTTTAAAACGTTGTTGCACAGTGCAGTTCAGCTGCGATACGTTACCCGCTCACTCATTCTTTCATCGAACAAAAAAGGTTGACAAGAATATCTATCTATCTATCTATCAATTTCCGGTCTGAACGAGTAAATGCCAAAGGAAACGATTCAACACGACATGATTGGTTGAAATTGTACACCTAAAAGACTGACCTACAGAGAGTATTGCCGATAGTTAATAGAAAAGAGTAAAAGAGTTAATTAAGGTGTCCCGAACGGTAATTACGAGGATTTATTATAGGCGATTTTGGCTTTTTTTGGCTTTTTTTTTGTTTGAAAATATTAAGCGTTACAAACAATTAATATCATTTATAGTTAAAATGAGAAATTATGGGTAACAGTGAAAACTTCTGCCATATTTATGTGTACAACAATAGAAAATAAAAAATTTGAGTTCAAGAAAAACGAACTTTAGCAAATTCTTTCTTTTAGATGCGTCTGATAAAATTGTAATGTCAATAACTGTAAACATTTCATCTTGAACTGTAGAAATTTCAATTAGTTAAGGGGCGGTAAAACATACGTAGAGGAATAATGCAAATGACGTAGTCTATTTCATGTAATGATCCTCAACAGGATTAGTATCATTTATGATCCATCGATTTAACTGATCACATTTACATTCTCATCTCAATCATATAAGTATGCATTGAGCGGAAAAATCAACTCTAATATTAGCCTAAACGGATAGAATTGCAATTTCAAATTTATGTGATCAAAGAAATTAGAAATGAAATAATTGAAATTATTCCATCCATCCATCAATCTATCAATCCATCTCATTTTCTCATTGATAATTTCCACCCATCTGAACATACTATTCACTAAATGCCATATATTTCGATTGCACTTTAACAAAAGATGAGCGAGAGAGGCGGAATTGAACAATGTGAAAAATGAGAGGCGAAATTGAACAGAATGAGAAAAAAGGATAAAAACAAGAAAAGAGCGATTGAAGAAGTTGATGGAAATTTTAATTTTTTCAGAAAACTTCCCTGACTTGTATCTAATAAGTCTATTACTCCTTTTATACACGTACGTATATATCACTTATAGGCATGCATGCATGTATGTATGTGTGTGT
>JABVXW010000387.1:0-47724 GCA_013365375.1 Litomosoides brasiliensis
TTTTTTTTTTTTTTTTTTTTTTTTTTTTTTTTTTTTTTTTTTTTTTTTTTTTTTTTTTTTTTTTTTTTTTTTTTTTTTTTTTTTTTTTTTTTTTTTTTTTTAGGTAGCTTACAGCAAAGAACCCTCAAAGATGGAACCAAAGCAATGCTTATGGCCGTTAATTGTTGGAATAAGTCATAGTAAACCAATGGCTCGACCAGTTGTCGATGATTGTTATCTTCCATGCAGGTACATGGTTTTCCTTAGTCATTTTTTAGAGTGTTTTTTTTGAAAATGTGTTTTCTGCAAACTCAATCCATGTGCCTAATAATATGTGATCTTTTACAGGTCACCCTTAATCAGTTCACAATGGATATATGATGGTTTCAGGACTTTAATTTTTTCCTTCTCTCTACTTATTGTTGTTGGCGGTCTAGTTTGTACGGTAAGAATTGAATTTGCTTGGAAAACGTTTCTTTACCAGAGAATTTCAGATGGTCAGATCATGCTTAATATACTATGCTTTGTTTAGCAGTAGCTAGGTATAAAAAATTCTTCTATAGTAAAATTTAGTTAGTATAGTATTATATCCATTATTCCCAACTGTAATTAGTGAATTATTCAGTCGAATAGTTCTCTGATTTCGAGTTAAATTGAATTCTATATTGCTAACTGCATGTGTTAAAGGCATTATTATTAGGAAGGACAATCATTTGTCTTTTATTTTAGACTGGTTTTGACAATATAACATCTGTGATTTCGAGTTATTTAATTTGGAATAAAATTACTCCTACACTAAAAAGACATCGCTTTCAGCTTTATTTATTCATTTTCTCACTTCTGTTTACGAGTGATCTTTGCGTTTACTCATTAACCCATGCACTCTTAAGTGCATCCACCCATTGGTTTATATGGTTACTTAGTTATGCTGATCGAATCGCGGAACGTGCAATGTGTTTTGATATGTTAAGACGTGATACAAAGATTTTAAGGTATTTTAACAGTTTTCTCATATATTTATAAAAAATGCATTAGCGGTCCTCAAGTCACCTTTAGTCAATAACCTTCATGTTTTTCTTGATATTATGTAATATTTTTGTGATTAATGAACTAATATATATATATATATATATATATATATATATATATATATATATATATATATATATATGTTGATATGGACGTCTGTGATGAGAAAATCATCCTTGCTCTGCGAGCTCATTTACGAAATTGAAGATTTTGGAACTGAGCAGTGAACAGCTTTGGCCTCTGAGACGTCGTTAGATTCTAAGATCTGATGGGACGACGAACGAAAAAATTCAACGTTTTTGTTTAAAAAAAACCGTTTTGTTAGACAAAATGTCGTTGTTTTTTTTGAACGTTAATTGTGCTTAATTTTTTAGAGAGTTCAGTACTAGTTATTTAGCATTTAATAGAACTTAAAAATTTAGTAAATACTGCATTGAAAAACTCTTCAGGGGTTTATTAGATTGGTGCAGCGCTCAGTTTTGGCTTTTACATACCACAATATTATCTGGCTTTTTTTGGTTATTGATTGCATTAGCAATTCAAATCGGCCGACCAAAACTCAGTTCTGATCAAACAATTAAATGGAATAAGCATAACGACCTTAATTTGCGTTGCTTTTTCCTTATTTGTTATTTGCTGGCTGGTTTATTGGCTGCGATTGCATTGTGGGCAGATCCTGTAAGTATTCGTTTGCAAATGATATAAATTGCAATTAAAATTATTTAAATAAACATATATACAAACGGTTTATTTACCCGTTAGCAAAAATAAGCTAATTTCTCTCCATAATCACTAGTATCTAGGTGATCATCATAAATTTTGTTACTGTTACTTTGCACTGTATGATATTCACTGCTAATCATCGTAGAAGCAATCTCTCTATAAAGTTGTTTACCAGAAGGGATATGTGTTTTGCGATCATCAAAGATTTAGATTGAAACAAATGGCATTACCGGTGTTTGTTACTTCGGATTCCATACGGTAGGAAGTGTAGCGAACTTCTGCGGTCCTGTCCTGGTCACATTTATGCTGTTCTTACTTGCGATCGTTTATTTTCGCAAATGTAATCAAGGTAACATATATTTTGCGGATAGTGTTTTTTTACAGTCTTTAAACACAACTTTAGAAGGGACAAAAAACTCTTCGTGCATTATGTCTAAAATAATTTTCAGATAGGATAAAGAAGGAAACTTTAAGTAATTCGGAGAAACGCTGCCAAGTAGCACTTATGGTCGACCATGTTGATGACAACAAAGGGTTGTTTGATTGCGACGATGCTAAGAAAAATGGCTACGTACAAATGTCTTTCTTTTGGCGAAGTATTCTATGCATATCTTCATTCTTTATTTTGTTTAGGTTTTTTAACTACGTTGCCATTTACACAAAAATTAGTGCTTAATATTCATAATATGTATTGATGAAATTTTGAACAGCATCAGTGTAAACTTAAAACTCATTAACTACTGGTTGTATCACCTTCAGATTTGCTATGCATTACTACCAGTGTATCGTTTATCGCAGTTGTAATACTCCTTCGCTACAGCTTTTTTACTGGCGCTGTTTCGGAACAAGAAGTTATTCTGGAATCCGTAAGGTTGCTTTTGTCCTTCCTTTTTATTTTATTATTTCATAAATTTATAGCATAGATCTTTCGCAACAATGCAGTCAATAGCCTAAAATGGCACAAGTTATGTGTTCATATAGCAGGAACATCTGGCCATTTAATGCAACAGTTCCTTTTTTGGTTTTTAATATCAACTCTGCTCAATATTTGTTATTTGTCTGCATTTCAACTAATTTTAAGTTGCCTAAACATCAAACATATGCAACTGCAATTTATCATAATTTGGAGCGGTTACTATTATAAACATGCTTTTTAAATTGTTGGAACAACTTTATAACACGCAGTTCGAATCCCTAAAACCTAATTTTTACCGTAAAATTATCTTTTCATGCAGATGTTCTCTGAACAAAACAATTGTGGGAGGGCAGACAGGATGGTTACATGGAATAACGCGTGATCTAAAAGCGGATGCTTTTTCGAGGCGAGCATCAATCGGGAATAGGTACGCAGTTATTATGTTCCGAATATCTGTAGAGAACCTCTGGCAACTAATTTTTTCCGTTGAAAAGTCTTTTATTTGACTTGAAAAAAATGTAGAAATTCAGTTTCAATAACTCGACAACTTTATTTCTGATTGACTCGAATCCATTTGTACACCTATTTGAGGACTTTGTTTGTAAACGTCAAAAGTCACTAATTTTTCCGTTTCATAAATGTTCATACTTCAATACACAATACTTAATTTGAAAGTGCGGAAAAATACCTCTAAATCTATATCGTTATAGTTTTCTAAGCGCTCCTGGTTGCGAATTGCCATCAAGTATGGATGATCAGTTATTGCCTATGTTTTTGGTTTATCTTTTTTTTCCGTCGCTTCCATTTGCCACTGTTATCATCTACGTATTGGCTGGCTTCTGTAACTGTGGAATGGTTGGTATTGAGAAAGTACGGGAAAAAGTGAATCCGTTTGTTTTGGTGAAATACTCAGAATTTGCACCAATAACGGAAAGGCAAGAGTTTTTTTTTGATTTTTTAGTGGAGACAACCTTTGTATCAGAAACTCCATGTCATATTTTATTTTTGACATGGTTGAAATGCGTTTGTTGTGTCTTGTTAACTGTCCGTATAAAGCCTTGAATTAATTGTTTATATAAGTATCTTTACTGGCCACATACAAAAAAAAAAGTTTTGTGTTTTGTATCGGAGTAGATTTACATTTGAAGTGTGAAAGAAGTAAAAAGATCAGTACACCTTATTAGCAGGTTTCCAGTAATTATTGATAAATGTTTTTCATGACGCATGTATGCGAGATTGGTTTAGATATACTCTAAAATTTCCGAATTTTAGTGCAACTTTCTTGTGATATCGGGATGATTAATTAGGGTGTGATTACTATAAAATTTTGAATTTAGACCAAATGATGGGATGGTTACTGGTGCATCTAATTCCTGTAGTGGAGTAAATCTAACGCAAGAAGTTTCTTTCAAAAAATGTGAAAATATTGCACAATCGGAAAATAACGAAGAGGAATCTCGCGATGTATTTCCTTCGGATTTGAAAATTAGGAGGTTGGTGTTAAATGCATTGATTTAATTTTAGTGTTATACCTTTGGGGTGACATCTCTTTCCGTATTATTGCGCACTAATTTCTCTCCTAATTTTTGCAGTCATACTGCAGTGAAGACAGTCGCCTGAATTTTATTTGTTTTCTATTTTATGGTGACATTAATGTCATTTTAGTGTATTGAGATTTGTTTAATTATCTTTAGATCGTCTTGTCATTTTCAGATTGGATGTTTTACAAAGGAGTAGAGAAAGAAGAAGGCGTCAAATGGAAAATGGGTATTTGTTTTTGAAACCAACGGATTCAGTTCAAATGGTAAGAAAGTGTACGGGCTACTTTATGATCTTTTTTCGCTTATTTTTAGAAAAAGATTAATTTATTTACTTAAAATTTGCTTCTTTCTAAGAAGTTTCTGTTAAACTCAAAATATTTATCCCAATAGATTTGATCAAGCATTTTCAATTCTTCGTCATCTCTTAACCAACTATGATGAACATCAAATCCATTCTGGAAAATTTGAAGATTTTAGATAGATAAGTTTCTACGGTAGCTACGCGACCTGGCTTGGTATTCTTGTAGCTAGGCAGATGAAGCCCTTACTGCTCTTCTAACAATTCTTGAATAAGATCCGATAATGTAAATTACTATTTCGTGATCAATTCGAGTATTTTAGCCTTTTTGCTTATGCAACGCTTTGTTGCTTACATATGCAATTACAGACAACGTCGGTTCTCTCTGCTTATCAAAACGGACTTGTCGAAGGTCACTGGCGTGAACGGTGCGTGAATTACGAGAAACAAATCAAGCTGCTTTCGGCTAATTTACGTATTGCAGATTATGAAATACGACGATTAGCTGGTTTGGAAATGCCAGAATCTATGATTACATCAAGTAAAAATTTGCATGTATTTTACGGTTTATAAAGTTATTTTGCATTTACAAATATGAAAAGCATTCAAGTTAAATATCAGTATATATCTTAAGTTTAGTTTGAGTTTGTTTTTTACTTCTATGAATTAGAAGTGGCACTTTGTGATTTTTTAGTTTAAAAATTCCAAGTCTGAGAGATATAGGGATAACCTATCCGTTTCTGTAGTTAGTTTCTCTTTTTATTTCAAGAAACAATCGTGTGTCAGAAAAAGCTTAAAAACCATATCGCTGGCAAGGTAAGTGATATAACTTTTAAGAATGTTGGGTGTCTGTTTTTTGAGGTTGTGTGAGTATGGGTTAAATCATTATTTATTGAAGTCTGTCTTACCAACCAGTGGGTGGTTACCAAATGATTTATTTAGGAAAACGAAAGTTTTCATGTGCAAGTAATTCGACTGATATGAGTCACTTATCTGATCAAAGTCCATTGATTTCAACTAAGTCGAAGTTACACCAAAATCCAGAAAATGTGGAAAGTTTGATGGCTGAAAGTGGTATGTTACTGCTTGGTAAAGGTCAATGTTTCGTTAAATCCTAGACATCTTTTATCAGGTTGCATGTAAGTTTTCGTATGACTATATAAATATTCCTATTTCTTTTTAGAAGCTTATTTCGGCGGATCATTTCAGAAAAATTCGTTGGTTTGCAATATGATATTCATATGCAAAACAAATCTCATATCGACGAAGGAAATGGAACTAAGATGTGTCAAGTGTCATCATTAAAACCTTGGACTTATTTTGGTGCATCAGTTACAAAAAGTCTATCAGATAAAGCTACAGATGATAATCATCTTTCGGAAAGTTATCGTGATAGTGACAGTTTCAATTCCGATGAAGAAGATTCTGAAGAAGAAAGATTGTACAAAGAAAAAGTAAGATTAAAATTTCTGAGCTGTTTTTTGAATAAGAAGAATGAAAGTTTCTATAAATTACCTATCTCACTATTAGTCGAAACAGACCTAGCTACAATTTTTTGAAGTTCATTTTTTGGGATATTGTCAAAAGGCTTAGTGATCAAAAAGTGTACTCCAGGGTACAGTAAAATTTTCTATTGCATGAACGAGATCCTATATATTGTGATGTACGCTTTCTCCTGCTTCACTCATTTTTCAGATAGTAGAATTGCAGCGGAGGCAACAGTAACAAAAGGGATATAATTGTAGTTAACATATCTGTCATTACAGTTGCTTCATGTTTCAAAACTTTTTGAGGAAAATTATAATTTTGTTGCATTTTAATGTGTTCCTCCTTTTCGCTCTTAATTAATTATTGAATTAATTAATTATTTTTTTGTTCTTGAAAAATATTTCATTATCGTCTGTTCTAATGTCTTTCGTTACAGTAATCCGGATCATTGAATTTATTTCTTGTTGGTTGTTTTTTTAATATTCTAATACATTTTTTTGCTATATTTTGTGTTACACAGATAAATGTTGAACTTTTTACACGTAAATAGAATAATTTGGTAATCGCGGTAGTTTCTCGGATTTTCTCTAAATATTGGCTTATTTTCTGTTTCAAATATTGTACATGAATTCTCTATTCTCATCACTCCCTAATCATTTCTGAGGCGTATTTCTGTTTTTCTTTTTAATTATAAACAGCATTGGCAATTTTAGTCGTGCAAACGGACAGAAAAAAATTTAGTGCGTGACGGACTGCTGGAATGAACACGATGAATTGTTAGGCTGAGATTGATTTTAGTTTTTTTCGTATGGAAGTATCTTAACTCGGCAACATGATATAACATTTTTTACGTGCAAATGTGCAAATCATTGGTTTGACTTTACTTTCAAGGGATGAATTCCGGTTTGACGTAGGTTTACTTTGGCGAAAAGTCTCTTCAAGATGAAGTTTAGAAAGAAGACTGCTTATACACAAGGTTGTTTATGTGATCACTCTTGTCAATTTGTCCTTCAGTGAATCTGTTTTAAATTTAGCTTGACAATTCGTTCGCTTTACAATTTCATTGTTTTGAAGTATCTTGTTATTTTCTTCCTGGTTGATAATGAGCTAAGGGATTATTTTATTTCTTACTTACATTTTTCATTTATCGATGTGGTGCTTGTTACTAGTTAAGGTTCCCTATTCTTTCAGTGTGCATAGATAAATTTGTTTGCTCAAATGAATTTAGATTTTTGGTAAGGTTTATTTTAAATGAAAGTCATCCAATATTGGAACAAACTTTCTAAAATGGTTAAATGCGTTTTCAAAGAAGGAAGGACGTCTGGGAACCAGGAAGAAGAAAAAGCGAGAAGTGAAGAGAAGAAAGCAGGTTACCCCGTGATATTTGATGCTTCAATTCAGGGATTGTATCGATGAGATTAGATATCGCGGGTTCACCTGCACACACATTGTGTCCATTGATGGTTTTCTTTGTCTTCTCGATAACTGTTGTTTTGCTGAAATCGTGTCATTTTTTTGAAGTTTTAATCCAATTTCTGTAAAATCAAATTTTCGCAATTTTGCTGTGCTTACGGTTTCTTTTCCAAATCTAAGTTTCGCTGTGCTCATGTTTCTATTCTTAATCAAATTTTCTCTTTTCTAAGACAAATATGCATTTTATATTTGCTGAGTTTGTAGGTTAGTCTGGAATTTTTTTATTCCAAAATTCAGATGATATAACTCAGCTTTAATTGTTTTCAAGCGTAGATTTGAGTGGTTTGGTGGTTTATTTAATATTTTAATTGATGTGTTTCTTATTATTTCATCCATTCAACTGATAGTTCTCAGTTCCGTTCTTTTTGCGCTTGCAATGACATATGCACGTATGTTGAAGTATTCAGATGTGTGTGGCGCAAATTTTTTCGCTTATCAGAAACATCTCGTACATGAATTTTTGTCCTCTCATTGTCATTTTTTCCCTTCCAAATATGGCGTACTCGATAATTCGTGTTATTTTTCTCCAACCTTTCTTTATCGCTTCTGTTTGAAAAATAGCTTAAATGGTTGATCTACTGTGAATATAGGATCCGAAAGTTTAATTCTGTTTTTTAACTTCCTTTTCTCCTTTCATAAAATCATTATTGCTTTTGCCAGCATTCATTTGTTGTATGGAGAGAAGGATCTTCTTGAAAAAATAAGCTATAGAAAGTGAGCAAAATGTTATAGAGTGAAGTAACAGTTAAGGTGAAAGTTATACAGTGAAGAAGATGTGTTTGTGTGATTGTGTTACTGCTGAAGCAACAGTTCTCTTTCATTAATATAATTGTCTGTAATTGATATTTTTGTTAATGTTGAAATTCATTTTACCTTCGTTTTATGTTTAATTTATTGGTTTGCCATGTATTTTATGGTTACAACTAAAATGTTCATTTTTTTCTTTTAATTACATATACAGAACAAAAGCTACAATGTTTTCAAAAAATATCTTTGAAATTACCTAATTCAGTTAGCTTTGACTATTAGTTGTGTTTTGATCAATTAAATGATAAAAAATAATCAAAACTTTTTTGATCATTTAGTTTAGTATATTTCTCAATCTCTCAATGGCGATGCAAATGCAAGCTGCGTTGTAGCATAGTAGCAGGTGTTGGGGAATGTTTGATATTGCAAAATGTAAAGTTTGCTTTATCATCCCCATGAATTACTATAAATTGACTTAACACTGTGAAATTATTACGAAAAGCAATCCATTATCATTGTTCTTTTCTCTAACTCTATTCAATCGTATCAGGCGAAGTTATGCAAATGGTTTCCGGACGACATCTTACAAAATATATTTTTTCATTGCCAAAACGGTGGTCAAGTAAGCATTTCTAGTTACACTTTTTCTGGATATTACTTTCAGTTTGTCTGTATGAATACATAAAAAAATGATGACTCGGTTTTGTGGGGAATAGATTAAAAAGTAATTGTTTGGATTTTGGAAGGATTTTGAAGCAGTGATATTGATTACATCCTTTTCGTTCCGAAAAGTTTCAACTCTTCTATCCTTCATTTTACTGTTGCTTTGTTGATATTTTTGATCCAGTTAACACCTACAGCGAAAATTTTACAGGTAGTATTAGCTGCTCCTCTTAAAAACCCATTCTTGCTCATTATCTTGGGTTGTGGATAGCAAATTACTGTTGTACTAAAGTTTACGTGAATCAAATAAAAACTTTAACGTAATTGGACGGTACTGCAGATATTGAATACCATTTGTTCCAGGTGATGGTGTAGTTGTACATCGTGACAGTGAAATTAATAACTGCAAAATACCTTTCAAGTTCACACCAGAAAATATGAAACGTATAGAAGTGATAATTTCAAAATATCCACCGGAATATAAGGTGATATTTTATTTGTTGGTGAAAGAATGAAAAACTATGATCAATGTCAACGTAGTTTCATGCTTTATCCAGTAATGTCTGCTGTTTATTAAAGAATAATTTGATCTATGAATGAGATACCACAGTAGTTAGTGCTAAAATTCTTTCGTAAATGGGAGTATATCAGCATTTTAGGAAAATATGATGAAATCACATCCTTTATGTGAATTAAATTATTTTATGCATGGTTAACTATTCGTAAGACATCGTTGAATATTTATTTCGCTTTAGTTTTGGAGCAAGTTATTCTAATTTATGACATCTTTTAGTGTGGTGCAGTTATTCCTGTATTGGATTTGGCACAACGACAGCACGGTTGGTTACCCATTTCAGCAATGCATGAAGTTGCCCGTATTTTGGGTCAGTTTTCTTTCGATTCCTTATTCGTTCTTTAGAATAAATCTTAGAACAAATGCGATTGAACTGTTGAAATTTCTAGTGGACTGGATTTGCTTGTAAAGCTTTTTATCTCAAATGAAAAAATTATTTTTGTTGTTCAGGAATTGCACGAATGCGAGTGTACGAGGTGGCAACTTTTTATTCAATGTTTAATCGGAAACCAATGGGAAAAAATTTTGTGCAAGTCTGTGGGACAACCCCGTGTATGCTTCGAGGTGCTGAATCAATTATGGAAGCCATTACTAAAAAACTTGGTTTGTTTTATCCAGTGGAATAACCCGACCTGTTTGTTGTTACGCTAAATCCTTTGCATGTTACGGAACAAAAAAGGCGAAGAACTTCACTGTCATAGTACTATTTACTTGACGTGACTTTCATAGATTCCTTTTTATTCGTTTATGGCTGTTACGCTTCGTGCCTCAGTCATCGTTATAATTATTTGGAAATTGGTATATTGAAATTTGAAACGAGACTTTGCACTTGAAGCTATTAGCATTTTTCTGTAAAACATGAGCCGTCTTTAACGGTTTTACTCTTATTAAACATTATAGACAGGAAAGTAATACTTTGTAGGAATTTAATTTCATAGGAATAAATGAAACATTTTTATATTGCTTTTGTAGGACAAGAAGTTGGGTATTACAGGTATAAAGGTGGGTGAAACAACAAAGGACGGCTTATTCTCATTGGCCGAAGTGGAATGTCTTGGTGCATGCGTTAATGCACCTATGGTTCAGGTTGTCTATTTAAATTTTCGTATAAATAGTCTAGACATATTGTGATTGTTGTGACACTGAGTTGGATTTCTTCCGCTACACTTCTCCTTTTTCTCAGTTATGAATTGTTTTCGAAGTAGACTTCATTGTCAGTGCTAAAGATTTTATGATTGGAATTTAGATTAATGATGATTATTACGAAGATTTGACACCGAAGGATATAAGTGATATTTTGGATGAATTCAAAGCAGGTAAACGGCCGAAGCCTGGTCCACGAAGTGGTCGTGCAGCTGCAGAACCAGTAGGTGGCCTTACGACGCTTACGACACCACCAAAACCTCCTGGTTTTGGTTTCCAGCCAGGAATTTAAAAATTTCCAAGTAGTTTTGTTGCTTAATGTATATGTGATGTTTCATAGTGTATGGATATTATAATTAGACTTCGCCAGCATGTCAGTATACAGATATAAACGTCTTATTGCAGCAAACGTTTTTTTATAAACGAGAAAAACAAATCGTCCAAGTTTGCTTTTACCACATTATAATCATGATTAAATATGAATATTTATTATTCTCAAAATATTAATGTAATGCAGAGAATATTGCAAAGGATTAGAAATTATTGTAAAATAGCGTAATACACATCGGATGTGACGTATACTGCGCACTCTGAAAGATGTCCGCCTTACATGTATGTTGTCAAACCGTTCTCTTCTGTTGGTTGCCGAAGGTGTTGTCATTTCTTAATATAGTGCAAAGGATTTGTGGGTTCCGTACATTTTTACAAAAATTTCATTAAATGGAATAGACCGGTTCGGACGATCACATAACATTTCACTTTTTACATCAACAGATTTCTAAAGACTAAATTAAAAACAACACGAGATGAATCTATGCGATGGATCACCAACATCAATGGAATTACAGAACGAGACGTGAAGTATATTAAAACATTCTATACTATAATTTTAAACTACAATATGCTTAGGAGAAATGGTTGGAGATTTTATGAAACTATTAAAATGAAGGATTGAATAAGCCATAAATGAATTATCGCTCCTTCAAATATTATTGGTCTAAAGCTCATTCAGATAAGGGAATGAGAAACTAGATTTTTCGTTATTATTGCTGTTCTTGAAGCACATTTAGATAACAAAAGCAAGAATTTGGAGTTTTACAAGTACCTTTATTCCATTTTAGTGAAAAGATCGGAAAATCGAAATTTACGAAAAAATTAAAAAAAACCATCATAAACTGTGTTACTCGTAAAATTTACAATTCACTTTTTTTATTTGATTCATACTGATGATGTTTTGTTATTGCTGTAATACCGAGCATGAATTCAAACCATGAATATTACCGGAAATAGATGACTTACGAGATCCAAACAAGTCATGTGATATATCACATACTGTTACGTGATTACTTGTTATTATTATTATTTATTATTTATTTATTTATTTATTTATTTATTTATTTATTTATTTATTTATTTATTTATTTATTTATTTATTTATTATTATTATTATTATTATTTATTTATTTATTTATTTATTTATTTATTTATTTATTTATTTATTTATTTATTTATTTATTATTATTATTATTATTAATATTATTATTATTTATATTATTATTATTAATTATTTGTTGTTAATGCATCAATCAAAAAAGGAAAAAAATATGAAATGAACATTTTGTTTCAGAAGGCTGTAAGATGCGATTGATAAGATCGTGAAAACAATGACAGATTTGTTGGTATTTCAAGACAATCCCAAAAAAAGAAATCACAAACAACAGCAGCACAGCACTGATAAACTAATGATAAACAACGGTAGTAGGGAAGATAATGACGATAAGTAGATGTTGAAAATGCTAGTCATATTTTGTTTAGCGATCGTCTTTTATCTCATTTTTCGTCTCTGTTTTTTGTCGTCGAACATATGTGTGAGGGAGTGCTGTCTGGAATGATGCTGATGATAATGTCTGATAATGTCTAATCTTGATGCTGATGATAATGTCCGTAGAGGGATCAAATCAACAACCTGTGCTGTATAAAATGTCGCATTTGCAGTGGAACCTATCAATTGAAACTCATCTCCTTCCACTCTCTACAGTTTATAAATTAAAAAATTTCGTATATTTCGTATATAACTTCAAATAAGTTATCTTTACTGTCAATTTACCCTTTATGTTTTATTACATCCGAACGGTCGTACAATGAGGGGAAGTGTGTGAGAGGGATTTACTGCACTTCTTCTGTTGTTGTTGTTGTTGCTATTGTCGTTGATGTTGCGGTTGTTTAGTGTTGATGATGGCATTCAAAAATAAAAAACGACGACGATGAAAAATTAAAATACGACGAAATTTTTTAAAATATTGTAAATGCACTATGTATTGCACTATCTCTTTATCACTTGCTGGCGCTGTTATCATCACCATTATCACCACATCATCTGAAAAATGAAAACTATCAACGATGTGTTTCATCACTGATAGTGTTTTTAGTTTTTCTCTATGACATGGTGACGATGATGTTAAGCTATGGTATGTTGGAAGAGAAGTTGACGAAAGTACAACAATAAAAATGGTGTCACTTTGGGATACAAATATTTAATTTATAAATTTCGTCGTATTTTTTTCGTTGTAGTCTCTTTTGTTACGACAATTTTTTCTAATTTTACTTTCTGCCTTTCTTTTAAAATTAATTCGGTGGAAAATCAACAAGAATTTGCACATTTCATAATTTCCAAACTTTTCTTTCATTTTTAATTAAACAAATATGTTTTGGACTATCTGAGCTTTGAAATAATAGGTCCTAAGATTTTAATTGTTAGTTTTTCGTTAAGCTAAATTACAAACAATCCTTTTTTTTAAAAAAAAAACCGGCACAGATTCAAGAATTACCTGTTCAATTCGGGATTCACTCATATTTGCTCATTAGAAAGGACAATCATTACAGGTCAAAGAATAATAATTACTGATGTCACTAATTTCCCCGTGACTTATTCAAAACAAATAAATCACATTTAAAAATATGCAATAATTAATATATTTGATCATAAAATCAGCTGAACTTATCAATCCGACCCGTAAAATATTAAACGCAAACTTTTGCATTTACAGTAAAATATGTCTACCATGCAAATTGTACCGTTCATTTCGGTAAAACATATTTTTATTTTAATTATAGTTCGTCTAATCAAATTATTACAGTTAAGTTATAAAATTGCATCATTTTTTTAAAATTACAAACAATTGCATTATGCCTCAAGCAATTCACTCCTACGTCATCAAATAATTTACTTTGAAATTTTCCGTTTTTTTCTTCAAATTTACATTTAAATATACACGGTGGAAAATGACTTCAAATAATGTTAAACTTGATAATAATATTCAGAGAAGAAAAAAAAACCTTACTTTATATAAAAATTTAAATGTTCCTTCTTTAATTTATTCATTATCATCATTTTTCATTTTTTTCTCGTCTAAAAATTTTTTTCTGTAAAATGACCCGTATAGAATGAGCAAGAATTAGTGATATGAATTAGGGATAAGATAAGGTGAGCAATTTGCATGTCAAATTGAAAAAGATAATGAATAAATTATTTGCCCTCAGGCAATTTCTATCTGTTAAATTTAAAATTAATTTGATTAGAGTAGTGATTCGTATGGAAACAAGTCCAACCTCATTATTAAACAATGTTTCGGATACTTTTCCTTCGATTTTTTTTCTTCTCAATAAAAAAAAATACATATATAAAGTGTTAGTTAGAATTAGAAATCTCTTGAAAAGCCATTCATCAATTTGTTTCTCTCACTCTTCACATTTAATTAACATCCTCCTTAATTAATGATACACAGTACAAAACATATTTTTAATTTGTCTCGTTTTTTTTTTTATTTCAAATTTCTGACAATTGTGTTTTTGACAGGACAGGAGCACTTTGGAAATTCCTTAAAGTATTTTTTTCGAACATTTTGTCTTTGTTATCCGTTGAGAAAAAACAAAGAGGGATGTGTTATGCTGTGATTCGTTTCTTCTATTTCAATATTATCAGATTTTCTTGATGAGACTAATAGATTAAATTTATTGTTTTGTTTAGCGCTTAAAAACTAGTTGAAAACTTTTAAATTGTTAATTACTTTCACTTCCTTGTTGCACGCTTATCAGCGAATGAATGTCTAAAGAAAGCAATCAGTGATTGAAACGTGGAAGACGTGATCGTCGATGCATTTATCATTGATTAACACTTCATGTTAACAGTCATACACTTTGCTTATTCATCAATTGTTAGAATGATAATGACGAGGGTAAAAATCAGCGCTACAATAATTGTAATTAAAAATTGACTGAATTTAATTGCTTATTTCAAGTTGAAGTAAATGACTAATTTGATATTTGATGTAAAATAGAAAATTTGTGCAAAAGATTTACGATCATCGAGAGATGCAAATTACTCATAATTAATGATCGAACTAAATATTTCCAATCATAATTCATTCCAATGCTCAGTAGATAGGTTCACGTGTGTAATAATTTGAATAAAAAAAAATTTTAATGAATCAATTTCACTACAAACAGAAGACGAAAGACATTCATTATATGCTGCGGAATTTCATACATTCAATCATTTTAGCGATGTAAGAAAATACAAAACAATTATTTTGCCCTCTCAACATGACAATCTCATTATCATCAAGCCGATTAACGATTATTAATAAGTCTATTTTGAAATTTATTTTTATGATATCATTCTTAATTATCCACTCAAATGTCGTCTTACGGCTCCTTCTCGTTTTTGCGGACGTTTATTGTATTTGTTGTAATTCAACAAGGCGAAGTGTAATTTTTTTTTTCGTTAATTTATCGTCAAATTTTTTAATTACTTTTGGTTAATTAGTTTACTAAGCATAATGAAAAATTATTGTAATTTATTCGATGGATAAGAATTTGAAAGTTTTGACGCAATTTTTTAACTTTCAGTTGACAGCTCCTGTTACTACCACTCTACTACTACTACTACTACTGCTACTACTGTTACTACTACTAGTACTACTACTAATACTAATACTACTACTACTGACGTTCATTTGTCATATTTTCCTTTTCTTCTAATATTTATGTATACATATATATATATATATATATATATATATATATATATATATATATATATATATATATATATATATATATATATATATATATATATATATATATATCGTTGTTTCACACCTTGTAAAATTTCATTTTCCTTAATTTAATTCACAACATTTATATTATCAAATGTTTTAAAAGTAAACTAGCCAGGACATGTTGCAACTTGACTTGTGCCCTAACCGCAAATGTAAATGGTTACTGAAATGGTTACTTTGTGCCGTAAACGTCATCGCCCATCCTATACGATTCGCATTCCACTAATAAAATCCGTTTCATTTCGTTATATACGTTTTCATATTCTTCATAGTTACACCTAAATTACTAATTACACCTAAATTTATCTAAATTACTACTAGTTGCATCTAATGTTACATCTAAATTACTAAGTTACTAAGTTACCTAAAAAAAATCCACTAAGTTACATCTAAATTACTTAAATACTAACTAATCTAAAATACTTGTGCGTATCATTTATTCCTTAAATATTTTTAAGTTTGGAACAGTTGTTATTTGAATTTAATGAAAAAATTTTCAATAATTCTTTGCCGTATCTAAATGAATATAACTATTGTCAGTTAAAAGCTAATACGATTTTAATATTTCAAACTTCGAATAGAAGCTCTTTCTTTTGATTAACTGTTAAGTTTTACTTTAAAGAAGACGGAAAAAGAAAGTATTAAAAAACTTCAACTGATAATTAGCCTACACATTTGCAGGAATTTTATTTTCCTTTCCCATTCAATTTATTCTAATTTTTGCTAATAACGAAATTTCACTCACAGAAGTTCGCCATTTCAAACTTTACAGCAAAAAATTAGGCAGTAAAAAGTTATAGCTAAAAACGAAAAGAAAATTTTGTAAGTTCAAACTGATTAATGCGAAAAAAAGATGTTGAAAATTTTCAGTGATAATCGTAAATAAAGCAAATATTTACAAAATGTTAGGTACAAAAAAAAAACCGATTTGTTTTTTTTTTCTCATTCCGAACAACAATCTACTTTGTTTTGTAATTTTTTTCTATGTAAATATTCCGCTCTAAATTATCCATTGTTTTTTAAAAAAAAAACAAAAACGGAGTGATGTACGTCAGTTCTAACTTTGTTCAACACTCATACCTTCTTGTTTTTTTTTTATTTTTTTGTGCGACATATACAAAATTTTGAAAGAAACAAAGAAATTGATGAGAAATGATTAGTTGAAAAAACCAAAATAAAAAATTTATATTTCAATAACTACCAAAACGCTTAAAATTAACATTTCGTTGTTTACGTGTTCATTTGACAACAACGCCACCTTTTCTTTCTTCTGTTTTCCTTAAGAATACAAATGCCAATAATTAATTAAAAAAGAAAAAAAGCGAAACTTTTTCGTTTTCATCTTTTTTTCCATTTTACGTATCTGTCTGTAAAATTAAAAAAAAAATTTTTTTAATTTTTTGCATAGTAATTGAACTTTGCATTTCTTTTTCGTTTTTAATTTTAATTCTAATTCTTCGCTTTTTTTTAAAGATTTTTTGCCAAATTTGTCATTCGTCTATTTTAAAATTAGTTTTTTTCATTTCAAAATATAATAGAAAATATTTGTTTCATTTTTGTGCGAATTATTTTTTCACAAACTCTCCTTCTTCCGTTATTCCTCCTGGCAATTTCAGATCAACAATTATGTCGGCGCACGTAGCTGCTTATTCAGCTGTGACGCTTAGCATATGTGCTTTGCTGGCGTGTCTTATGTTTCTCCCTGCTCTGTACAGTAAAATTTCGCAAATTCGATATGACCTAGAATTGGTAAATGTAATTTAAATATTTGAAATTTAATTAGTTTAGAAAAATAAGTAAAAAAAATTCGTTGTCTGATTGCAAATTGGATAATATCTAAATATTTTGAAATATTGAAGGACAATGTAGTTGTAGAAGTTTAAAGAGATTAATGAAAGTGATAAGGGTAATATCATAAGGATAAGATACGTATTGAAAAAATAAATTGGATATTTATAATTCCACAATATGTATTGCAAAAAAGTAATAAATTTTTATGTTTACGTAATGCTTACGAAAAAACTACACGTATTTTTCACCATTTAAAATTTAATTGAGAATCATCTTTTTTAATGTTTAATTTTTTCGGTCAGTTGAAAAGAAATATAGTTATGTCTGTTTTTCATTTTTTTGTTTTCATTTAAAATATCGCACTGATATTGCTGGTCAAAAATTATTTGGCTATTACTAAACTCACAAACCATTTGTTGTAGTCTTTTTTGTTATGACCAATTTATACACAGGCATTTCAAACACTTTTTTTTTAAAAAAAACAACTTCAAAAAATTTCCTTGACTGATTATCAATTCTCTTTCGCTGATTTGAATTAGTCATAGTTGTTAGTGATAGTAAGTATGACTAATTCAATAACGCTAACAAAATTAATCAGAGAAAAATAAATGAGAAATTATCAAAATTAAGTGAATTAGTGAGACACAACTGGCGCTAATTAACAGCAATTCACTTCTCTGATTTTCAAAATTAGTCATCAAGGAGTAATTACTGAATAAATGAGAACAAAAATATTCAAAAAAAAATTCTTGAACGATTAAAAAATAGAGGAAAGAATTATTGTAAAACAATTTTTTTTCTAATTTGCGCATTTGATAGCAATATAAGTTAGAAACTGAAAATAAAGCTAATGATGCTAATCAATCTTCATCACCTATAGTCATCAGAATTTATTAAATTCAAAACTTTCAGGATATGGAAGAATTTCGAGGATTGCAAGATCAAATTTACATTCAAGTGAGGGGTCAAAGTTATGCATTTGCCCCTTCACTTTTTACTTTGTACCGCCAGAAACGTGGCCTAGGATTACCAGGACAATGCCGTAATTTTTTCTTCATTCCATCTCATTCAAAAAAAGGAAAAGGAACTCATTTGTTTGGGGAAATTTAAATAATTTATAGGAACAAAGAAAAACGTAGTTTTGAAAAATTTTTATTTTCAAATTAATTATTACGTAATATTATTGAGTTTGAATATCTTTACTGTATCATTTCTCATTCTTTTGGATTTTAGATTTACCTGTGGTAGTTTTAGGATGTGATGCAGCAACAGCATGTCCTCCAGGTGAACCTGGTCCACCGGGTGTACCAGGAATGGATGGTATTCCTGGGGAAATTGGACCGCGAGGACCACCAGGATTACCTGGCAATTACCCAGCAGTAAATGTAGATATCAGAGCTAACTGTCGTATCTGTCCACATGGTCCACAAGGTTTTCCAGGTATTCATGGCTTCTTCCTTCATTAACGCTTACCTTCCAACAGATCCGTTTCTTTGAATGAGAATTGAAATATTCATGTATATCATTTAATATATCGAATTTTAGGTCAACCAGGTCCACCCGGAGAACCCGGAGAAAATGGTCCACCAGGGCCACCTGGATATCGGGGTGAACCAGGATTTGAAGGTCAACCTGGTAGTCCTGGACCAGCAGGTAAAAAGTTGCATTTAAATTTTTGTATAATTATCATCTGCACCATATGCTGAAGATAAACTTTTGTAACAATCTCGTTAAAATTGCATTCGAAGCTTGTAGTTTTGTATTTCAGGTGAACCTGGTGCAAATGGCAAAAATGGTGCACCAGGATCACCAGGACGAAGTGGCACAAAAGGACTTAAAGGAGAACCAGGTCCATCAGGACCCACAGGACCAATTGGACCTCAAGGATTTCCAGGTCCAGATGGGAACGATGGAAATCAAGGTTTCCCTGGATCAACAGGGCCACCTGGACCACCAGGTGAACAAGGACCAGATGGCCCACCAGGTTCCGATGGTCCAATGGGTCCACCAGGACTACCAGGAAGTAGTGCATCCTATTGTTCCTGTCCACCACGACGTACTACTGTTACCTAATCGATGCGATGACTTATATTCATACTGCTTTACCAGTACTACTATAATCAGTACTTTTGAAACTTTACGCTATCATTAATTTTCCTCCTCTTTTTTCGTCACTAAAATAAAATTTCTGACTACAAAAATTATCTAAAACAAAAACAAAAAGCTGATTTTCTGTAAATTTTACGCAATTTTTTTTGTCAAAATTTATTTTCCTCAAAATTATTCTCAATGATTCATATATGCTTATACATACTGTAATATGAGAAGCGCTTAGAACAAATCGTTTATTTTAATAATTCCTTATAAAATTACTTGTATAAATAATTTCATATTTTAATACTGTAAAATTTAATTTATTTTAATTAAAGTTTCTGATCATTCGCATTCATCAAATCGACTGACTTACGTAGCTCTATCCTTGTTAATATTTTGTTTCATTTTTCATATGCAGTGCTCTAATACCATCTTGTAATATATATATGTATATATACATATATATATATACAATTTGTTAATTTCAGTAAATTTGTGGAAATGTGAAAAAACGATTTAATAATAACTGGTATAAACTAGTTGAAGTAGTTAGTAACTGTGCCTTCCTCACAACCGATTAATCACCAATAAAAATAAAAATGAAAAAGAAAATTAGCGATCGTTAAAAAAATTGTAATATTTTTGAAAATATTCCTCAGATTGTAGTGTTTGTTAAATGAAGAGGAAAAAAAATCGGAATTTCACTGTCCTTGAATGTTGAAATTTTAAAAGTTTTTCATTTTTTTCCCCCATCGTTGGAGATATTTACTAAATCAAATAATTATTGTATATGTCCAACGAAAATATATTCATTCTTTTAGTAATTTAAGTTATTACAAAAATGGTTCATTCATAGGATCAGTGAATGCAAAATTCGAATTTTTTTTTTGTTGTTTATTTACTGAAATTAGCCAAACTAATCAGTTAGCATTATCGATGCAAGGTAAAAGTGATTACTTCTATGAGCTCTTCATACCAAACTGCAATTAGTAAGATTGATAAAAAATTTTGATTTTTCGATCTATTAATTATTAAACGAGAAATTTGGTAAACTTCAATTTTCTCTCTCTTATAGTCTAATTTTGATTAATTAATCTGATAATTAAAAGCACTCGACTATGAATATGATGAGATATATTTCATCAGTATTAATACAAATTATCGAATGAGTGAGTGCTCTTCATTTCTTGTCAGAAGTAAAACTTAAATTGTTGAGTATAAAATTAAAAAAGGAAAGGATATCTAATCAAAGGAATTAAATAAGAAATAATATTGATATATTTTGAAGAATGAAAGCAAGTGATAACAATTTGATAATTTATCACCCTTTATAAATTGAAAAATTTGTTTTCATCACTGTTAATGGTTATCGCTACTTATAATCTTATCATGCAACATCATATTGAAGCGTCGAAAATGATCAATAAAAGATTTGAAGAGTAAAGTAAACTTTTTACAAACCAAACCAGTTCAATCGGACAAAGTTAATTAACACTCATCCATCATTTTCAACTTCTCCATCTTTCTTCCGTTCCCATTGCTCATTTGTGTACTTCATGGTAGTTTGCGCAATTCATACCAACAACAATAAATTTTCATTAAGAAGAAAAGAAACTATTGAATGTTTGAAGAAACAAAGAAAAGATTTAAAGATATGATAAAGAGAAATGAATGGAGCTAAATTGTTTTTCCATTGATTTATAGATATAGCTTTGATTTATTAGGAGGAAAGAAAAACGGAAAAGAAAACAAGTAATTAGAGAGTTGCTAAAAAATTTCATAAATCTTACATAATAAGAAGAATGAAAAAGAAGACTGATCTTTCTAGCAGAAAAACCAAATTTCATTTATTATTTAAAATAATTTACTGAATAATTCGTTTTTCCTCTCACTTTTGATATTTACGAATTATATACATAAGAACTCCCTCAAAAAATATAGGAAATGGTCATCACCTCCTCATCTCGGAAACAAAATTTTGCCGGTGGTTTTCTGCTTACGTCACTTAACACACAGCAGAAAAAGCTTCTGTGAACCAGTGATCTTGTCCTCAATAATTGTATACCGGTTTCCTATGCATCACTTAACCCGGCACTAGAAATCTAAGCCCTTGTTGCTTGACCGAACATACATTGTTATTTTCCAAACACAACGATTTTTACGAGAAACTGAATCTTCACTCGCTTTCTTAGGTATCGTTTGAAATATCTCTCGTTAAAAAAAAGAATCAAATGTGAAACACTGATGATAACAAATGAATTGGCTTTGAGCGGATAGCTGACAGTATACAGCATCGGCAAGCCACCATGACCAGAAACTTGCTTTCCAACATGTCCAAATTTAGCTTGTTTGATATGCAGTTTTATAATTGCCAAAGAAAAATAATGTAGTACATTTATTTGACAATAACAAAGAAACTTATTCATAGCCCATAAAACATAACAAACAGTTATCACTGCTTATCGAATAAACGAGGTGTTGTTCACTTTGCTTTCTTAGCTCGGATTTTACGCAAGTAGAACTCAAGCTCTTTACCTTCTAATATATAACCATCAGCTCGACCAACCTGGCCAGGACGAGAGCTAATACAGGCTGAAAAAAAATTTCCGTAAAAACAAATTCATGAAAACAAAATTCTTGTTCTGGCCTACGGTGAGGTCGTCTGGCAGAATGGCAGGACAACCTGCATTTGAAGGCTGATATGATTTCCGAGATACTTAGCACAGAGACAGACAGCTGGCCTACACTGTGACTCTGTTCTCGTTTAGCGACAGCTGAAGGACACCAGTCAGAAAGTGAACTGACAAGGCTTTCGCCGTTAATTACAGTCACTACATTTCGCTATTGGTTGGTCACAAAACTAGGGCAAATCCAACAACTTCTACATAGACAAAAGTCAAAAACTACACGATCTTTAATCCTTCCAATACCTGATTACTGGCCTTCTATCTACAAACTGTTACTGAAGACTTATCAGTGAACCAAGAACAAGCTATCATATCCTTTTTCCAAGATCCTACTCTAATTACAAAATTACGAAGCTATATTTTAAGAATAACTTACCGCTTGTTATCTTCCCCACATCTTTTACCTTTTACGATTTCTCATAATTCAGCTCAAAAATAAAAAAAAAAAACAAAAAGACGGACCTAACAATCGTCCGCTTTGAAATTGTTCGATAAGATGTGGCTCAACTTCAGCAAACTTCTGTCGTTCTGTGTATTTTGCTTGTACTTTCTTTGAACGCTTCTTATTAATTCGTGCTTCCTCTTCGTCCGTTAGCTTCGCACCTTTTTTGCGTGCTAACGGAACAGCATAGTGTGCTTCGTACCATTGACGGAATGGAACGGCATCAACAGTAATTATCGAATTTTTCACCAATGTTTTGGTACGTACTAATTCATTATTGGATGCGTTGTATACAGTGTCGACGATACGTGTTTTACGCGTGCAACCTGTAACCAGCATAACTGCTACGAAGTAAATTTTAACCTGTCATTTACCGACTGCGGCATAAATTTGGATAACAAAAACTATCCTATTTTTGAGTATGAGTATATATATAACTTGTGATGCGCCTTTGATACGCCTTCATGTGCTCACTGTAAATATTGAGAAAAATTGAAACAATATAATTAGGTAATAATAGAACCTTCTGAACCCCACGAAAATGTGCCTGCATCAAGTCTAAGTGCACGATGCTTAATATTTCCACCACGGCAACGAACAAGATGGATCCTTTTTGGACCAATCTGCAAAACATGGTTCTTTAATGAAAGAAAACATGTTCATAACTGAGTGAGAGGATATTATCTGCTTTAACTGACCAATCGTATTACACCTAACCTAAGTCTAATTTTACCTTTTGTGACAACGAGAGGATTCTCAGGAGTAGATAAATGGTGCATACATACAACTTTTATAAATTTTCCTGCATACATACACAATATGCAACCATCACGACTAGATATAAAGTCCAAAAAAAACATATAAGATCAAATAGTTGACTTTTGTATTTGACGCTGGACGCCCGAGCTCGAACTTCCTCTTTTTGTGTGGCGGACATCTCTTTCCACCAGTAGCACGTCGTTTATGCCAATTATCACGTGATATACCCATCACCAAACAACTCGGATGCCCTAAAAAATAGCCATATTGTGTCCGTGTTTTTGAGCTATTCCACGACACTTTTAGCAACAATGTTGCCACTAAATAGTTCCGAATAACAACCACAACTAACCGGCTTGGTCATGGAAAGCTAAATGGCCATGGAAAGCTTAATCCTCGACTCGACGATTAACCTACCAAATCAGTGTTAGAATTCATTCTACGAAATAAATGAAATCTAACTGCAAATTCTAAACTTTCTAACTAAAACTACTGCTCCATGGAATGAAATTTCTCTTCGACTTGAAAAGAAATAATTCGTAACAATTTAATCTGCAACTCATCCACTTTATAACACACGATGGTAACCCTGTCCACCCCACCCTTCACTCTTTCTACTGGTAGGCTGGAAGGATCACGCGGCCAGTACTCGCGGCCTTTGGGAGCGTTGTGCTATGTGTTATCCTGCAGAGAATTTGGCGCACTCATATTTCAAACCCTGAAGTAATTGAGTTTTTTTGAGAAATTTCTTACTTTTAAGGTTTTTGCGATTGAATACATTGTCAAATGAGATTTATTTAAGTTTTCCGTAAAAGTACAAATTGGTCACTAAAGAAAACAATTTAGGTGGAGGAATTATCTGAGAAGGATTTTTAGTACGGTAGATTCTTTTGGTTTGATTCATCCACTTATTTTGGAGCCGATTATCGAAATTGGAAGTAAATTTTTTCATTTTCAATGCAATAAGTTAAAAATTAGGTAGTTGATAAGTGGAACTATTTCTATTTGTTTTTCTATGAAAAATGTTCTTATATATTTATTAATGCAAGTTTTTTTTGTTTCCTCTAAGTACAGTAAATAGTTCTGTAGGAAAACACTATTGGATTTTTAAATTTCTAAACGATTGTGTTAGTGATATTTCGATTGGTATAAATTTATAGCCGTTTAATGGCTGTGCGTACATATTTTCCAAAATATTTCGTCAATTTTTTCTATGCTGAGCACTAAGCTTTCCTGGATGTGCAATCCCAGACTACCATTTCTTAACCTAATTACTTGCATCGAGCCGCAATTATTTCGTGTTAGATTATGAACATCCATCATCCATACGCATTGAACATTAAAATACTGTACAATTTATAACGTGTAATGACGTCAGATATTTAAGCATTTTAATGTCTGGTTCGTGTCGATAACAATTAGCAGTTGTTTAAATTTTAAAATTTATTGATATTTAAATATATCGATCTGTTTAATCATGAAATGAAGAGGTTTTGAAATTCTTGAAATTTCAGGGCGCATTCGATCTGAAGCTTTAGATTTGAAAATCAGTAAATTTTTTACTATTTTTTTGTTATAAACTATTTTTGGTTTCATATAACTGAATCGAAGTAATTATAAAGTAGAATAGATACTGATGAAAGTGGGAATTTTAGTTGAAATTTTCAGGAAGTCCAATTGTTGGAGTTTTCGCAATATGGATTTAATCAGTCATGAAGATGAGAATCTTGCGCGTGAGATTACTTTGGAGTATTTGAATTTCCTAGACGATTCTGTATGTTTTATTACATTTTGTCCATTGTTAGCTTTTTACATTTGCAAAAGATACATAGCATTTATTCATTAGTTATTCAACTTTTAGCTGGATAGTAAATTTCCTGTCTTATGTGATAAGCTTTTGATTATATATGCTAGGTTTTCAACGAATTATTTAGTAAGGAGATAGTCGATTTTACGGTAAATGACATTAACATAATGTTTGAGATTACGTAAATCGGTGGTTGTGATTAAACAGTTTTTTGAATTAAAGTTTTGTTTATGTGCTTAAGGGCGATGACAAAGTTTATATGCAAAAATGCGAAGATATGATTAAGGAGGGTGGAACACGAATTATTGTTAATTTAAGTGAACTTCGAAAAAAGCTTCCCCAACGAGTTAATGGGTAAGATTTCTTTGTTTAAGTATTATCTTAGACGTCAATAATATTTAATCGATATTGTTTTTCCGTCAGCAAATTGAAGCTGAAGAAGAATGACGATATCCATATTTCTTATAACCGGTTAGAGTCTGTCAAATTGGTATTTAGACTACTACGAAATTTTGTACCTGAAATTCTATGCCTACAACAAGCGATGAAGGATTATGTAAGTCGATTAGATCCCGAATATGGGAAGATGCGAGATTTCAACGTTGGTTTTGAAGGAAGCTTTGGTGATCGACACGTAAATCCTCGAACACTGAAATCACAGTTTCTAGGCAGCATGGTTTGTTGTGAAGGCATCGTCACAAAATGTAAGACGTTTCAAGTTGAATTCCATTTAGAAGTGATGTGCTTTTAAAAGCTAATACAGTGGGTGATAAATTTAGGAAATTGTAAGGTTGAAAAGAATGGTTCAAAAAAGGGGAAGTAAACTTCATTCATTTGGTTTGTTGCTTGTTTACTCCTATTGGCATATGGAAAATGGACATAAGAAAAAGGTTCAGTTATTGTCGTGGAAACTCTATCTGTGCTCGGTGTTATACACTGTTAATTTAATGCAAATCTTAAAATGACTTTTACAGGTTCTGCACTACGTCCGAAAGTAGTCCGTAGCGTGCACTACTGCCCTGCAACTAAAAAAACATTTGAGCGTCGTTATACCGATTTAACGTCGTACGATGCTTTCCCCTGCAGCAATGTTTATCCTACAGAGGCATGTGTTACGGATAACTTCTTTAAAAATAATATGTGATTTCACTTGTGGTTAATCTCTTTTTTTTCTTCAGGATGAGAATAAAAATCCACTTGAAACCGAATATGGCTTAAGCACATATCGAGATCATCAAACATTCTCTATACAGGTGTACTTTTCAAACTGAAATTTCTTGCTTTCCTTGAAATTAAGCTTTTCTTTTTTGAATTTTTTACAGAATAATCTGGCGTTACGCATGCAATATTATTTGATGTATAACTCAATTTTTTAAAATTCATTTTGCCCAGACTAGTAAGTAACGTGTTTTCAAGAAAAATAAAAAGCATAACAAAAAGATTTTATTGATAAGGGTGTGTTTGTTCAAAGCGGCAATAAAAACCTAAATGAATAACGATCATCTGTGTAGGAGTTGCCGGAGTATGCACCACCGGGACAACTGCCACGTTCAATAGATATTGTGGCCGATGACGACTTAGCCGACAGCTGTAAGCCCGGTGATCGTGTCCGTGTTATAGGTTTGTATAGGTGTCTACCAAACAAACAAAATGGTTATACCAGTGGCTGTTTCAGGTATGTGATAAAGAGTTGTTGAAAAGCGTATTTAATCGAAGAAGTTAACAGCAATTCATTCAGAGAGTTAAGAGCAGAGAAATAGATTAATATAAGTTATTCTTTGATGTTGCAATACAGTGCAGTTGTAAGGATTAGAAATCAATCGTTGAAATTGACATATTGCAGGTCAATTATTATTTCCAATAATATACAGTTATTAAGCAAGGAAATGCAGCCAAATTTCTTGCCAGATGATATTAAAAATATTCGGAAATTGAGTCGACAAAAGGTTGGAATACACTACTCTATACATATACATATATATATTTGAAATGTAAAAACTAGCTCCTTCTTTTTTCAAGAATATATTCGATACGTTGGCGAGATCGTTAGCACCATCAATTTGGGGACACGATGAAGTGAAGAAGGCAATACTTTGTCTTTTACTTGGTGGAAATGAAAAAATTCTGCAAAATGGTTCACATATTAGGGGAGATATTAATGTGCTTTTGATTGGTGATCCGTCAGTGGCAAAAAGTCAACTATTAAGGTAATGATTAAGGTGTTTTGAAAAAGCTATTAATAATTGATGCAGCTCTCATAATTTATGAAGTTCTGCTCGAGACTTGAAATTTATACGAACATTCAAATTTTAGTTATTTTGTTTTTCTTTTTGCGCATTTTATTTTAAAAAGAGATGTACTTGGAAGACGAGAAGATTTAAAAAAATTTATATGAACAGTGATGTCATAGTTTATCTAATCCATAACTGATTTTCAATATTATTACCTGCTTTACAGTGACAAGTGTCTGCTTTAGATATGTATTGCATAGCGCACCACGCGCCATAGCGACTACTGGACGTGGCTCAAGCGGCGTAGGTTTGACGGCAGCAGTAACAACTGATATCGATTCTGGAGAACGTCGCCTCGAAGCTGGTGCAATGGTTTTAGCTGATAGAGGGATTGTTTGCATTGATGAGTTTGACAAGGTGATTTAATTAAGTCATTTTCACGACATCTGGATTTCTTTTCGGAGTTTTGAAACTTTATTCATGCCATTCACTAGTTAACATCGCTTTTTTTCTGAATTTCCTATTCATTTATTGTTTTGTAGTTGTATTGCTGGTGAGGAATGGTAAAAATTACAGATGTCTGATATTGATCGTACAGCAATACACGAAGTAATGGAGCAGGGACGAGTAACAATTGCTAAAGCAGGAATTCATGCAAAATTGAATGCAAGATGTTCAGTTCTTGCTGCTGCAAATCCAGTATTTGGAAGGGTAAGCATAAGGCAATAAATCTTTTTCGCACTATTTTTGTCATTCTTATTTGTATGATATTCTTTTAAGTTTGCTTACTATTGTAAACGAAAATGCTTTACAGTATGATTTATTCAAAACACCAATGGAAAATATCGGCATGCAGGATTCACTATTGTCACGCTTTGACCTTATATTCATAATGATGGATGAGGTGAAATTTTATTCCAAAATAATATTCTGAGAATTTTCTGAAAGTCCATTGAAATTGTAATTATTTGTAATTTATATGAATTGTTTGGACCAATGGGGTTATTTGGGTCCAGTCGTTTTAGTGCAGTGCATGCGTATCAGCTGATAATAATAGCAAAACTTTCTCTTAATTCGGTGACCGATGTTTCATTGTCAGATACGATTTATATGATTCTCCTTAGTCCAATTTTTGTCTGGGATGTTGTTTTTTTATATATTTTTTGAGTTTTTGGGCTCTGTCATTATTACTATCATGAAAATATGTAAAAGTCGCTCTTTATAGCATAACTTGGTTATAAGAAGGACTGCAACAGGAAATAATTCGAATTGTTTTTTTAGCACGATCCGAAACATGATAATAGTGTTGCTGGACATATTCTAAAGCTTCATCAATACCGCACGCCTGGTGAACCAGATGGTGCTGTATTACCGATGGGGGCTGATATTGAAACTCTTACTACATTTGATATGGAAGAAGTGTCCACAACAAGTGAAATATGCGAAAAAAACAAGGACTGGTGCGCTGGTAAGGCGAGGTATGCTTCAATTCTAAAATAGCTTTTCACTGAAATTTCTGGGCATGACAATTTTGATCAAAAGCCAAAAACTTTCAAAAAACTGTTTGCAATATTGGAAAGGAAATTCGTAGATCTCAAGCAGTTCCACATTTAATCGGCACTTTGACTGTAATTTGGAAATGGTGATGCAGAACGGACAGCAGGTAGAGGTTTTCTGACAAGGAGCTGTTGCCCAGAAAATGAGTCTATGGAATTTTAGGCAATGCAATCCAGGACAGTTTTTCAAATTTTAGAAACTGTTGGTTTCAGTGACAAACTATTCACGATGCAGTTTGTACGGAAGTATATTCATATGGCAAAATCTGTGAAACCGAAACTAACAGAGGAAGCTTCTGCTTATATAAGCGAGTGCTATGCTGAGCTGCGCTCATTTGACACATCTAAAACTGATCGCGAGAGGGTATACTTAAATTTAACCGGAAATTTCGATACAAGTGTTTACTTTACAAAAAATTATTTTAAACAGTTCGTGTTCTCTTTAGCTGCTTTGCAAATCTATTGTTATGCGAAAAGTGGGATACACCGTAAGACTTTAACTGTGCCTCGAAATCACAAATTAAGATGAAAAAAATGTGAAGTTAGCGTTAGCTTGGATTTCACAATATTTTTATGGTCTTCATACACTCATGGCATCCTTGCAGACTATGCCGGTGACAGTAAGGCAGTTGGAAACTTTAATTCGTATATCAACAGCTATGGCCAAAGCGCGATTGGCAAAAAATGTGGAACGATCGGATGCAGAGAAAGCTTATCAGTTATTGCATTATGCATGCTTCAAAGAAAAGCCAAAAGAACGACTGGAAATGGAAGAAAAACGTAGAAAGAAGCAAAATGGAGAAAGTGATGAGGACGAGACACAGGATGAGGAAATTGAAGATTTGGAGGTTAGCTTTAACTTTATTTAACTTTTAGGTTTTGCATATTTTTATCGTTGATCTGGAATAAAAATTTGTTACTGAAAAAGTACTATTTTAGAATTTGACTTCGTTAGAAGGAACAGCAACACAGACTTCACGACGACGATCGAAGAGGTTTACATATGCTAATTCATTAAATATGCTTTCATTTTACGTGATTGCTTCGTTTTTTATGTAGTTATGTAGTGGTAGTTTCTTTATGTAGTTATGTAGCTGTATTTTGTTTTTTTATGTAGTTATTCAGATATGTCTAATTTATGATGCCTTGATATCTAGGTATGGTGAGGAGACGCAGATATCTGGCCTCACTGATTCAGAAGCGACTACAGTGCAATTAGGTGAATCTAGCATGGATAGAACAACGGATACTGCTGATCTGAGTGGGCCCAGTCCAAAACGTTTCCGTCGTGAAACGCCATCTATCAGCATCGATCGGTTATTCAGTTTTTCTGACAATTTGCCAGGCATATTATTTTAACGGACCCATATGGAACTTCTTTTCTCGATCATTACGCAATTTTTTTGCGGTTAACATTCATGACAGGTTAACATCGGTGTTTCCTATCAAGCTGAAAAATGGCATATTTAGGTACAAGACATTCCGTAAATATCTGAGAAAAGCTTTTGATGATTGTGGTAATTTGGATGATATGATCGACGTCTCCATCATCCGCAGTGCAATTCAGGTTAGCTTTCGCTGTCTCACTATTTTTTGAGCAAATTTTGGTCCATTTATTGAAGGAATAGTATTTAATAAGCAGTGGGGAGTTACTAACGTCAAGTCACCGATGCACTAGTGTTTCTGTTTTCCTGTACTCCTAGTTCGAGCAAGTTCTTTTTTTAATTTCACACGAATTTAGGGAAATGTTAAATATTTCTTCTACTGAGGTTGTTAGTGGTTATATCATAGTTGGAGTATTTTCAGGAGCAAGCTGGACGACTGCCGTTTAGTGATGCAGAATTCGAAGCAGCTTTTGAACAACTAACAGCAGAAAATATCGCAATGATTGCAGATAATCGAATTACACTCATCTAAATTCTGAACACTATCTACAGGAATTGTTGGAAATGTTACAATTTTGCATTTCGAATTCTTTGGGACTTCACTGTAAACTCGTTTCATCTTGATGACTAAATTAATTTTTTCAAGAACTTAAGTTCCCTGAAAACTCTGTCTAGAATATTAAGCTTGATGATAAATGACTTACTTGGTCTCGAAGCATTTCATGTTTCCTTCTGTTTGAATTGGAAATTTTGGCGGAATTAAATCGTTGTATTTGCCAAAAGATGCAGCACTATATTGGGCTTCATATGCTATATTATTTTCGCTGTTACCGAATTTAAAGTGTGGATTGTTTTTAGAAGGTCCGTAAGAAATCCTGAATAATTAGGCGATAAAGAGAGTATCTTTTTTCTCTATGGTAGCAAATGATTGAAACCATAAAAACAAACTTTTGTTATGAATCCATCATTAGCGAACATTTTTTTAATGATGCAAAAGATGACAAAAGTAGTGAAATGGAGGGAATTGGATTTCCTGTAAGCAGCTTTGGATTATAGTGTTTGTATATCGTCCTTCAACTTCATATGCGTACTAAACTATTCATGCGTCAACCGGTTGATAGTCGTTTTCATGCATAATTAAAAGAAATTAATTGGAGGAAGATGAATGTTAAGACTTTTGTTCCAAATTTTATTTAACATAATTTATTGGATATACCAACAAATTCAGGTGCTGAAGAGAGGAGCCACCGATTATTGAACGTAAGAGTTGCGTAATGATTGATTGTCTTGCAAATGACGTCGCGGTAATAGTAGGTGATGTGAACGTGAAATGTTCCCATTACTGTTATTATTGTATTCCAAAGTGACAACAGTAACAAGAGTGACAGTGTGTCACTAATGACTTATGACTGAAATTGAGCTTTATAGTGACGATAAAGGACAGCGTAACAACACAATGACAGCAACAGCCATTAATCGATAAAGATACTTTCTCTCTCCCTCTTTCTTTCTCTTCCCTCGATAATGACAAAATTGAACAAGCGTTTTAAGTTCTTCCTCCTCTCTGCTATCAATAGTAGTAGTAGTGATAGTCTATTTTTCGTATTCTTATTTCTTCACTTTCCGAATATTTTAGTTAACAATCGAGAACAGGAAGGACGAGAGAGAGAGAGACAGAGTAGAATGTTTTTTGAAGCTTTACAAACTGCTTTCTAGTTGTTTTTTGCTTTTTTTGTGGTTAATAGATATTTGTGTATAAGTGTTGAAATATAATATGGAATATCACGATAGGAAGTTTTCTTCCTATAATTTTAGCATAAAGACAGAAACGATGTGGTGGAAAAATTTTTGTAGTTACTTTATCATAAATTCTCAATTTTTCGTGTTGATTCTTAGAAGCAATTTCATTTTCTCTTTTGTTTCAAAATATTTAACAACAAGATGAGCGAGATAGTTTTGATAGAGAAGTTGAGCTTTTAGAAACTTGTAGAGTTTACTTTCGGCTGGTTTACAATGGATGAAAGTTTGTTGATGAAATTATCCTTTACTTCTCATCAATCAAACATTTTTTACCATCGGCTGTTAACAGTTTGAATAATATCATTATGTAACCGATAGCACGCAAACGAACTCACACTTCAGTTTACTGCAAATCAGCTCTAGATGGATGTTTTTGATGAAGTAGCCGTCCGGAAAAGTTTTCTGTTTTATTAATCATTATTCAACTATGCAACTTTAATTTTTGTGCCGGAAGTTTTTTAACAATATAACTGGGATATTTTTGATAGAAATTATCTTGATTTATGTTTCTTTACTGTAATTATAATGTTCACCGGAAGAGGGCAAAAATTCGGAAGACACGTGTAGTTTATTTTTTTTCTCTTATAAAAAATGAAATAATGATTTTGTGGCAGTTCAAATGATATTAATTGGGTGGATTGAAGTGTTTGAAATTCAATTAGTTAATTTTAATTAAGCGTTGTAAGTCTTGCTATAACTTAATTTGTCTGAAATTTTTCTTTGTTTGAAATCATTTTGTTATTAAATGTTAGTGGTTATTTGTAATGAATTTTGTCACGAAATTTAAAATGTAAAAATTTCCGCTTCCTTTCTCTTTCGATTGACTTCCTGAATTATCGATCTTAAGGTTTTTAATGAGTGAATGAAGAAAGAAGGATGCAGAATTGTTGGAAAGTTGTAGATTTTGCTAGTTGAAAAGGTGCTTAAAAAAGCACAGATGCTTTTTTAATAAAGAAAAATGAGACTAAGTAATTTGTTTGAAATGGAATTTATTACAAAAAGTGTTTATAATGTTGCCAAGGCTAGTAGATACTTTTAAACTTTATGCGTCACCGTAAAGTGTTTTAAATGTCGTTAAATCAAAACTCTTCCTGCATGTTCTTTGTCTTCTAATTGCTTGTCATTGTCGTTTGATGTTGCTGTCGTTATTGTTACTGTTGCTGCTATTTTACTTATCGATTTAATGACATCCCAAAGTAGTATTTAAAAATATAATGTGTTCATTTTGAAGTCTAATGCCGTTTTGTCAATTTTTCACGTGTTGGTTGGTTGCCGGATTTATCAGATAGCTTAATTTCACATTTCACCTCTTTCTACCTTTCATTTATTTTTAATGTTTTTGGAAAGCTTAATGAATAAAGTAGTAGTAGTAGTGGTAGTAATGCATTAGTAGTTATAGCTATTACGTGATATCATCGCAAAAAAATTCAGTGATTGCACCTGTTACACTGAACGACAAAAGAAGAAATGAGCGAAAGCGGCAGAGTAATGATTTTAAAATAATTTAGATTTGGTATTCGATTGCTTGTATGTCTAATGATATGGATTTGGGTACTTTAAGGGGAGAATCAATTTCAATATGCTCATCATCATTGCAAGGTGAAAGTGATAGTTCATCAAAAATTGATAAAGATGGTACTGTTGGTGAGGTATGTATTATCTCATTACTAATTATTACTTGAATTTGCATGGAATTCATACTAACCTATAGTTTTGAAGTGCTATTTTTCAATAAAATTATTAAATAATATTACATAATATAAGTGATACTAACTCCAATTTTGCAATGATGTCATTAGCCAGAGATTACAGCCTCTTTCAAAGATGCAAAGAAAAATATCAAAAAATTATGGAATTGTGAAGCACAAAGAGTAGTTAACTCCGTATATTTTGCAGATTTATTCAACACTATAAGCACAATAAATATTATGTAATTGATGCAAATAATTGAATGACTTTAGAATGAAAGGTATAAATAATTTTTATTTTTTAGGATATATGTACACAAATAAGATGGGATTCACTGCATCTAAATGAGCTTCGGTATACGGCGTACGAGGAATCGGATAGCACCGATGAATTTACATTGGATAATATGCCGGATTTAGTAATGCAGTGTATTTTCGAGTCTTTCAATCTGCGTGATCGTTGCATAGCCTCTCAGGTATCGCTTTTATTTGGGTAAAGTTACTCCGAGAAAAAGAAGGAATCGATTAGCATAGCAGCAAAAACATTAGTCAGTATTTTTAAGTGCAAAATGTCGATAATTTTCTTGGCATTTTTAATTCCATAGCATTTTAAGCAGATAATTATATTAATGCTTATTTCATTTTCAGAAGCTCTGTCATTTCTTTAATAGCATGAAAATCTCCGGAAAAATCTACTTAATGCAAACTTAAGACTAGAAATGGAGGAAGATAGATTGACTATATGAGTTCCAATGATTTCTTAGTAGAATTGCCATACTTCAAATAATACTACTTTGGTCTCTCATACCGTACATTATACTTTATCTTAGTTACAGGACTGTAAATTGTGTGGTTATTTTGCAACAGTAATAACATTTTCAACTGTTTGAATTTAATGTTGGGTTTGTAAACAGTTTTTAGACATAGCGACAGTTTAAAGTGTCTTCACTTAATATAATGAGCATGAAAGATGTTTGGATTAATTTCAGGTCTGCAAACGGTGGCACTACCTATTGACTTGCAAATTTCCAATGGAAGATGTAACAGTACTTAATATTTTTCAAAACCAAATATACAGAGATAAAATAAGTAATAACAAAAACATTGGGTAACAATTTTTAACAAGTATTTTATTTAGCCGATAATTTATATAATTTTGACTTAATTTTATCACATTTAGTGATGTAAGTAGCACTGCGAAAGTGACAACTCCAACTTGTAAATGGTAAGCAAGCTTCAAATAAGATTGATTTCAATACCCATTACTTTTCTTTTGAAACGACAGATTTCTTCACATAAAACTGAATTATGAATTACATTAGCAGGTTAACAAGTAGAAAATTATGTTCTTTTGGAGCCAAAATTATTTATGTAGTAGTCACTGCTTTAAATTTGTTTGTTGATAAAAATAACTGGAATTTTATAAATTGCGAATTAACTGCTAGAAATTTTACGAATTAATAATTAAATTAGTTCGGCTTTTAGAAGAAATTATTGTGCTTTCTAATGTGCTACTACGAGTGATATGATCAATGAATGCTTTTCAGATTGAAATGTTATCACATCAGTAAAGATAATTGTTTGCTAAACGTCCTGAAACACTGCCGAATAATTAGTAGCGTCAAAATATGGTTTGCTGATGCTGCTTTTGCTGGCAAAATATTGAGTGAGCTGTACTTTTTATCATACATTTGTTTTGGCTCATATTAATTGCTAATTAGATTATTGATATACTCTCTACATTTATGTAGTGCAATTTACGGTTTCTATCTTCTTCATATCTTGCTAACTGAGCCATACATTCCAAGTATTTAGTATCGGTCAGTTCTAAGGATTTTTCAAAAACGGTGATTACCTTTTTCATTCCTTTAACTTTACAAACTTTATAAGTGATCCTAAATATTAATCATTTACGTATCGACAAATAAGCTTAAGAAAACAACTGAGAGTTTATAGGTGGCTGTATATTTAACCTAACATTGTTTCTATTGCTACACAACATTAGGCGATATTTGGATGTTTGGAAAGTTGATAAATTATTAGAATTTTAAAACTTCCGTCTCTCTTTTGCAGTTTTTTAGTTTTACTGTTTTTATTTAGTCCTTTCATATCTTTGATTGCTCCTTTTCCGTTTTCTTTTGAAAGAGAAGATTCTGATGTTCTGATAGTAATCTATAAAATTAAATATAGTAATAGCTCTGCTATTTGATTTTCTAATATAAGAATTTTAAATCATACGATGTAATGAAAGTTAAAGCTTGACAATGATTTTTTTTTTGCAGGAATGCTGAAACAGGCTAAGATCCGTATGAGATGTCTGGATCTCTATCCATACAACACTGTAAGTCATAGATGTTAGATTTTTTATCACGTATGTGATTGATTACTTATGAAATTCAGTTTTTACCGATTGCTGATCGTTTGTGGCGGAATTGAAATGATTGCGGTTAAGGCTGAAGGCATTATAAAAACTTGATTTATTTTCATTTCTGATTCTAATTTTGTCAATCTAAAATTGCAAATGTTTGATGCAAATATATATATATATATATATATATATATATATATATATATATATATATATATATATATATATATATATATGCTTGTTCTAGGAAAAAGCATTGGAACAAGCCTTTAGTTCATTTCCTGACCTTACGGGTATGACAATGCGACCACATGGTCAAGAATTCTTCTGGTCTGGATTGGACATGTATTCGTTCCCGAAATTTACCAAAATGGACACTCTTATGTTGGACGGATTTAATATCAGTGAGTTTTATGTGGAGTTTATTAATTTATATTTTAAATACGATAAATGAATTAATTTTTTATCATTTTTTTGTTCTTTTTTGTTGTTTTATTACTAATAAAATAGTTGATATGATGCCTATTATTATTATTTGGCGGGAAAAATCGGCTAAATTGTGGTGTCGTCTAGTGGATTATTTGTTAATTCAAAGCAAAATTAACTTTTATGTTCGGAGATCTCTAACATAGGCTACACACCTATTAATTTCAGTGTTAATCGATCTGAGTTATGTATGCTTTTTATAAAAAGTTTCTTTGTAGAACCGGAAGTTTTTCTACCAGAAAGTCTCACAACATTAGAATGGCTGGATAGGAGTGGCAAATTTCTGCGCATAATGCCAAAACTGAGGTATTTGGTGAATTTGGAATATTTGATGTTAGGACATGCGGAATTTTTGGATACACAGGAATTCGATTCATTTCTTCGAATGATTAGTTCGGAAAATTTACCTAAATTACAATATCTTGTAAGTTTTTTGAAATGGAAGAAGCTTTCACTAGAATTTAGTTAGCATTTATTTCACATCATGAATTAAAGCTATAATTTATAATAAAATGATTTCTTCTATCCATTAAGTATCTCACATATTGAATTGCATGGAAAAACTTTTATTCTTTTTTCCACACAGTTCAGTATGTCACTGTATGATGAAATAAAGTGTGGGATTCTTTTTATAAGGCTTTTTAAAGCTAGTTTTAACATAAGTAACTACTGAAAAACTTTTTGAAGTCGTCAATTTTTTCTTGTTTTCAAAATTTTCAAAAATCTTCCAAATTTCTCCTTTTGAACCTGGTAAAAATTTTCAGAGACATAGAAAACAAGAAATAAAAAATGAAAAAAATGAATATTTGACGAATCGTTGTGCATTGTTTGTAGATATTTCGATATTGCAAAATTGATTCGCATCGGCAAGCTCCTGTAATTAGATCGTCGGACAATGACAACAGTGAGCGCGAACTGCCAAACGATGCAAATATGTCCGAACTTGGCATCAAACTTAATTCACTTCAAATGATAAAATTAGATTTATGTTATACTGATCTTGGATTCGTCGTCCGACGGATCATCTCATTTACGGGGTTATCTTTTTAGCTTTTTTGGCAACTTGTTGGTCGGACGGAAATTTATTTCGACTATACTGGGCTCTTATAATCCTAATCAATTGTTTGAAAGAATTTTTACCTAAAATTTTCGGTAGTCCCCTTATATTCTTCACTCATATCTCACATCATTTGAAATTTATTTTTTCTCACTTGTTTAAACTAAGGAAAATTTTGTAATATAAAAGACGTTTTTGCCACTTTTTCTAAGGAAGTTCAATAGTTTAAATATGATATGAGAATGTATTGAAATTTTTTTTAAATTGGTAGTAGAGAAAAATGAATAATTAAAATTATTTTTCTAAAAAATGAATACAAAATGTTTGTAACCTTTGATGTTTAGTTCATCGATGCGGGTAGTGTCATTAAATGTAATCAGCGAAGAAACTAATTATGAGCGAATTTACGATTTGTCATCGTTGATAGCTGCAAGAAAACTAACGCTACATTTTGGAATACTACAAAAAGATACGAGAGCTTCGTAAGCACATTTTTAGATTTAAACACATCTCCATTTTGTGTCTCTAAATGTTGGTAATATTCCATCACAACTCGGTTGATCACAATTCCAAAAGCACAAAAATACCAGTAGCACGTAATTTTTAATTTACACTTATGAAAGGAATTTTTAATTTCATGAGGTCTTTGAATTCCTTCGTTCCTCTTTATTTATCAAATTTTCTAATATTAACATCAGTTTTCAGCTTAAGATATATTTGCATTTGTAAATATCTGGTTGTATTTTAGAGAGAGAGAAGTGCTGAATTCGATGAAATTACCTCCTCCATCATTTGGTACCGTATTGGGACGATTCGAAGCATCATTTCTTACGGATGAAGCACTTCTGCGAAACTTGCTACTGACACATTCTTTACCACGCTTAACAGATGTTAAATTTATTCAAGTATCAGCCGTTACTCCTCCAATTCTCTTGCATCTTTCCTTGGTAATCATTTTTTGTGCTTATAAAAAAATCATTTCAGTATAGTTATGACATTATAAGATTTGAGGGCTCTAAAGTTATAAATCAGAGAGAAGAAAAATGCAATAAATTATTTAAGCGCCAATGTCAAGTACCTTAGATCATACAAGACTAGATTACTTTTGATATGATTGATTTCCTTATGTAAAGTTAGAAATATAGATTAATGGTTAGCGAATTGATTCTTTGATTTTATTGTTCCTGGGATTTATAGATAAAATTCTCCACTCAAAAGAATCGATCCTTTGTTTAAATGAAAATATCTTGTGATTTTTTGAAAAGCAGTGCAGGTATCAAATTAGTAATGTGGGTAGTTTAGTAACATTAGTAGTCATTGTGCCATTATTCCGATTTGAAATAATAAGATTCTTGAATCAACACCTTCGATCCAGGGAACATGTCGTATTTGAAGATGTAGTCATAATGGTTTGAGGGACTATTCAACCACAATCTGCTAGGGCTCCTTCTGTAAAAATTCTTTAAAAAAATTTTTTGCAATAAAATTGCTAAATGAAGGTAAGATGTAAGCAAGTTAGGTTTAGTTGTGGTTGAGTAAGTTGTGGTTTAATTAAGTTGGAAGATGCAGATAAGCTGTTTTGATAATTTGTAATTATTTGTTTTTTCTTGCAGATGGCTCCACGTCTGCGGAAGTTGTCACTCATAAATTGTGACGAGGATCGGCTGGACACTGGTGTTTTAAATTTTATTACCAGTTTTCCAAGCAGGATATCGAAATCACTTCAGGTAAAATATTTGTTTGAAAGAATAAAGGCGTGTTATTTTGCACCAAGTGATGTGAACATAAATTATTTCCTGTTTTTGTTTTTTCATTTCACTGTCTTCTTCAGATAATTTGGAAGCGAAAATGTAGTAGGCCACTGTCGTTTTACAACATGCTAATTAACGAGCATTGGGATCTGATCAAAGATTTCGAAATTCGTGTTATTCCAAAAAAATTTGCTGCCAATAAAGTGGGTGAAAAGATTGTAATATGGGAGACAGAAACGAAGAAAACATTATACCTACAAGTAATAGTTTTTTCTTTTGTTCACAGTTGTTGAAAAAACATAACACAACTGTAGTAGTGTTTTTCAGGATTTTGATGTTAACGACCAGGGTCGAATACTGGGTATTGTGATGCCACCGGATTCTGATATCAGTTTATATGATTCGCGCTTTCAAGCAAACGGTGAAAGCACTTCCAGCGCTAACTTATGAGTATTTTTCATTTAGAATTACACATTTTTTAAAATTGCATGTACTAAATTTTTTTTACTCGTCTTTGCTGGAGGAGTGAGGCATTTCAGCATTACACTCATTAATAACAAAGCTGATTTATCGGTTTTTCATTTCTTTCTATTTCATTATTACTCAACTCAATCTTTTTCTTAATTCTATTACCGCTCCCTTTGTAATGTTCTATTTGGCTTTACTATGAAAAACTTTCATTTGTGTTTCCATATAATGCGGTATAGTGAGAGTGTTAATGATCAGTTAGGTATTTTATTTTTTTTTACTATATAAATGTTTATGAGCTCCTTGCATATTAGTATAATGTGTGAAATGTTATCGATTACCCATGCTGTGAGATTTATTAATAGTGGTTACCATATAACTGTTTAACCGGTAATACATATGCATATATGTATATATACATATTAAAATGTTGTCAGGTAATGTATCGGTAGATGATAAGATTTTGATTTTACCAGTTATTAATCAGTGTTACAATATATATGTTATTAGCTTCTTATCGAAATTATTAGTGAAATTATTCTGTAGTTTTATGAAATGAACTAATTTGTTATGCTTCTACAATGTCGGTCTTTTTTGCCTCCATTTATAAACTCAGAAAACACTTGCCAAAAAAGTAAATAATCGAATCTCCTGTTGTTTATGTACCATTCTGTACTATCAAATAAGGTCATTTCCTCCCCCTCCCCTCCCCCCTCCAAATGATATTTATATTACTTTTTGTTCAGCCGTTACGAAATTCTAAATTTTGTACAACAAATCTTCATGCAATAGATGACGCAAATATTGCTCTATCATTTTTTCTTCGGGAATTCATTTCATGTTTTTTGTTGATATCTATGAAATGGAAAAAAATATTGAATTACTTGTTCACTTTTAAATGAAAGAGGGTGGAAGTTTTAAAAAAAACTATTATCCAACAATGTTGAATTAGGAATTGAATTTAAGGGAATTGCAGAATTTGTCATATCAAATGGAAGAACTGCATCGTTTATTTTAATTTACTCCTCAGTGAAGTTTCTGCAGACAAATTGTGGCAAATTATTTGCATATAATTGGCTTAGTAAGAGATAATAATTTGTGATATGTACATAGATGTTTTAAGTATTATTCAACCTTGAAGTACGAGGATTTCTTCAATTTAAATGGCAAGTAGAATGGATGTGTTTGATAAATGCTGGTACTTTTGATGACCAAATTTTCAACAACAATACTTGGCTTTCATAAATAACACTTAAATTATCTCACACAACGTTGAAATTTTGATCGATAAATTTTTTTAAATTAAGACATCTTAAATTGCTAACTTATAGTTTTATTTTATTTTAATTTAGCATTTTAGATGTTTGCTTACTTTTTCACTTTAAAATATAAGCAATAATTATTTATTCACAAATATTAACAAAGTAAAATAAAAATAAGTGATGGATGAAAATTCATCAAATACCTTAATAAGTGTGTGTGTGTGTGTGTGTAAGAGAGAGAGAGTCAGAAATCAAATATTTCTCACAAAGGTCCATGGGAGGGAAAGTACTATGTTTTCATATTTGAAAAGAGTGTTCGATATTGTAAACATCCATCCTTTCCCTTCTTTTTGCGCTCCTTGAATTTTAAGTAAATCAGGCGAATTAGCACAAATTTCAGAATTACACTGAGACACTAATGGAAATTTAAAAGTTCCGATGAATTCAAAAGTGTCAATAATTTCAATAACTGAATGTTTGATTTTCATGCAAATGTATTTTGATTATAACGTTCACCAAACACTATAACGTACAAATTTCATGCATACATTTTCATGCAAATGCCAAGCATTTATTTCTACAACAACAGAGTTGCAAGTGAATTATTGGGAAATTGTGAAGGAATCAGAGAAAGGTTACGATCAATAAAAGGGCAATGACCTTCATGTGAGAAGTTAATAAGCGAATTAATGCTTCAATTGCTAATTTAATTTAAACATTTCGGCAAAATGAATATAACCATTACAAGAATGTATGTTCCCATTTTGCAGCAATGATAACAACCGTTTGCAATTCGGTTTTTTTTTTATCCAATTGTAACTGATATTATCAGTTAACAAATTAATTATATGCTTGCAACTATGTCATTTCATTTTTTTTCTTCTCCTTTAAAACTAATGAAATTAAATTTTTGCTTTGAACATAAATTTGTTTCAGCTATTTTTTCAGTTTTCTTTTATTTTTCCAGTTCTCTATACTTTCTGATTATCTGCTACAAATTATGCTCCAAAACTTCCTACCGAGAGAGTGGTAATAAGTAAATTAGATTTTGAACTATCTATTGGTTTATGATTTGACTCATACCGGTTAAGTAAGTTAGATTTTAGGTTTGTGAATGACTAAGATAATCATATCGATTGATTATTCTACGTCACATTATAGGATATCACAGTTTATCATTTATACAATTTAACTTAATGTATAATTACCTAAACAGTACGATTTGCAAAAATACTTCAAGCATTTTCTTGTATTCATAGTGAGGAATGGGCATAAATTATGACTGAAGCAGTAAGCGAACCTTGAAATAAATATCAAATTTAACTAATCGATGGCGTTAAATTCGATCAATCGATTAGGAATAGTAAATGCAATCAATTAATCTGAAGCGCTAACTATGGTTATCGACCATTCTACAAACTCACTTCATATCATTTTTAAACTGATAAACTTTCTGTTGTTTGATCCTACCGGTCAAAGCAAAGCCATGAATGAGTAATGGATTTATGATGCTCCCTAATCCAATAACAATTATTCGTTGAGCCGAATTCCTAATGTTTTCAAGCTTTGAATTTTCTGAGTTATATGTTGTATATGTTCATGACTATGTAAGTATATATACTTAAGTACTTAAATAAACAAACTGAGTAAAGAACTGCTAACTTATGGGTTTGAAAATTTCAGCATTCCTCGTTTGTACTAACTAACGTACAACTTAATTATCATTTAAGTGTCGTTCTATTTTAATTTTTAACATTTCAAATAGATAGCATGCTATGAATTAATTTCAAGTAATTTGTTTTAAATTCAAATTTACACACAGCTTGCTAAAAATTCAAATTCCAGTGCATTACTTTTCACAAATATTGATTTTTTCATAGCGATACTCCTGTTTGAAGCACATAAATCTGCACTACGAATCCAGGGGTTGATTTTGTCAACAAGTTCTTTTAAATTTTGGTTTCTGTTTTATTGTCTGCTGGATTATAGATTGAGGCAGGAAACACGAGGCAGGACCTGAGGCAGGAAACACGTTGTGTGGCATGAACATGTGTGAAAATGGCATTTCATCGATAGAGAATATATTGTTTGTATTGTCATGACTAACGAATTACTTCACATAGGGTGTATAATTCCCATGAGATAAATAAAATATGTGAAAGCGATATTCATGTTGTCTTAGATATTTCTTACTTATGCAAAGGTCTGACTCTTGCTGGGAGTTTATTTGCATAATTTAAATTTATTTAGAACGTTAAAATGTCTTTATTGCTTGGTCCATTTCTGCTCTTAAGTACAAAGCTAGTAGAATAAAGCATGCTTACAATCAAGTTCAGAGGCTTGTAACTATAAGATAGACTAAACAAAGATATGGAGTCTATAAAATGGCCTAAATCATATGTACAATTAAAGCTTGAGTTTATGTGCATAAAGTGGTCCTCTATCCTCCCTGTCTGTCCTCTCTATATATAAATAGCATATATTCTGGAGGTCATCTGAATTTTTATAACATGTTTTGCTGACTAATCCTTCTATCTATTCCGCATTACGTCTTTGGTAGTGTCTGCTTGCTTAGGTCATCAACAAAGTAGAGTTAGAAGCTCACTTTATTGCCATATGCATCTTTCGCATGCATTGTCAGGTTTTACCTCTTCTCTTTACATCTTTTCTCCTAAAACGTTATAAGTATTTCAGGAAGATAATTGACGATTCAGTATTATTTGCCGTTGTTTTACTCTTCATCACATATTGTTCTGTTTGTGATTGCCACAGAAAGTGGTACCTCAGTTGTATTACTTTATCCAAACTATCAGCCACATATTCGAGCAATTACAGTGGATCAACGGGTTAGTAAAAATATGGCTATGGAATTTGACTTTTCATATTTGTGATCGAAGTATATGGTTGCGTCTGTCTTTTTTTTTTACTATTGTCCTAATTGCCCTAACCAGCGTAACTAACTGAAACTTATGCCATAACCATATCGATAACTCTTTGTCGTTTGCATTACTTTCCAATCGATATAAATTAGTCGCTGTTGTGAATAACTAAAAAATTTTCCAGTGGATTTAAATCATAGATTATCCATGATTCGAAACTGGCACAAATATTCATAAACAGATTTTTAAATCCTGCTGATAGTATTTGTGCATAACACATGTACGGGAATGGTTTCCTTCACTAGAACATGATTTAGGATCTTCGTGGGAGAAGTAAGACTAATCTTACAAAGTATCACTTAACAAGTATCTGTGTACATGGCTAGATGTCACTTGAAATGTTTAATATTTTTGGAATGCCTTATAATTAGAACAATACTGCACATTGATTTTGGATCTTATTCTTTTCCATATTGTCAGTTGTTTTTTTATAGGGTGGTGTCAAAATACGTTCTTGTGAGGGTGCTTAATGACGGAAGCGGTTGCAGACCAAGAAAAGCAAAGAAATGCCAAGTTGCAAAACCATGAAACGGTGAAAGATGAGCAGGCAGAAGAAAAAGCAAATGAAGCATTTGAATCAGGTTTGTTTATTTCGATTATGTCAAATTATATTTCTTTCAGCAGTTTTTCTGTTTGCACGTACGGCGGTTTTTCAAAGATTTCGCTTAACAAAAATGCCCGAATCGATTTCATTTACGCTCTGTAATAATATATTTTTAGAATTATAGGATTTTTTTTTTGCAGGGACGTCTAAAAACGGTTAAGTCAAGGGTATAATAATCTAGAACTTCAGTAGCTGTCATAATAAAATATTGGGACATTGTATTAGGGGAAGGTGGGAAGAGGACGACTTCCTCAACATATTTGAAAATAATTGAAAATCTTTATTTTTGATATTTCTGTCTTTTATTAACTTTAGGAGCTGATAAAACCACGGAGAACTCATCTTTATTACTGGGGCAAACTGGTGTGGTCAATAATGATAGTGTTCAAACCGTTGACGAATTCAAGAATCTCATGTATAAGGTTTGCATTTCTCTCATGCGTTTCAGTATTTCATTTGTTTTCGCGTTTATAGTCTATCAGTACTTTGTAAAATAACATAATAAAAATTATCAGGAGTTTGAAGGGTAGTTTATTTCTCACATGGCAACAGCTTGCTTAGCGGTGATTTGTCGAGATCTTTTCTGTTGGTCTAACCAGTGGTCCGATAAAAATCACTTGTATATGTACTTACAGATGCAAGAAACACGACGTGCGATAGTATTTGCATTGTTAAATGAAAAGGATTTGAAGAAAGGTGATATTGAAATATTGAAACGAGCGTATGAAAGGCTAACTGATAGTCAGACTCATTCGTTCGAACGTGAAATGTGTACGCTTACAACAAAATTGAGTGTGAATATCAGAGATGAAACCAGAGGTCTCGAAGTACGTATTTTTCCAATGTTTATTGCGTTTAGCTCTTGTGAGGTGTTGAGCTGCATTGCGTCATAGCTATCCTTTTCCACTTCAGTTGGTATCGCATTTTTGTCCTAAACATATTGCGACATTAGAAGGCCTGTAAAAAAGATATTTCCATCGCTTGTAGAAAAACGAAGATCGTAAATGTCTGAAGCAATTACGGGCTGTTACAAAACCATATTTAAAAGCTGATAAAGCCATCTTATTTGTAGAAAGACTTGAAATATCTCGATACTTTGATGAATATTCGAAAACAAGAACCGAATTTATCATGGTCAGTCGTAATGTCTCAAATTGATTTAGTTTCAATTCTTGCAAGTTACCATCCGGAGGGTGAAGAAAAGTTTGTGAAGGAATATGATGATACTGTGAAGTAAGTTTCGGGAAATCTTGTTCGTAGACTTTTCTTCAAAATTATTTCGAGCTTTTATTTGTCGATAAAAAAACAAAACATTTTTGAACAGTGCCTCTTTTAGATTTCTTCGCACATTTCTTAGTTCACAAGCGTCTACGGATAAGAAGCCAATATTTGTGACAGATTGGGATGGTACAATGAAAGACTACTGTTCACAGTATGCAACGAATCTTCAGGTGATTCACTCTGGCATAATTAGTTTTACATAGTGATGATTATTACAGCTGTTGATGTTTGTAGTACAGATAAAAAAAGGATAAATCTTACACTGATTCGAACAATGAAATTTTTACTTTTAGTGATTCTTCTTGAAGATAAAATTTGAATTCTGCTCCAATGATTGTCTAGGAAGACAATCTTCATGAAATTCAGTTTTGTAGCCTGTGTACAGTGCAGTTGGAATGACTCGATTCGCAGCTTGTTTTACCCGTATAAGCGCGGTATTAACAGCAGGCCCACTACGTGGTCCAGGAATACTCGATTTAACAGCTATGCCAATTGATGGACCTGTAATGTTCAGCGGTTCGTGGGGTCGTGAATGGTGGCTTTCTGGAAAACGTGTTGTCCATGAAGACGGCATTACAGATGAGGGATTCAGTGCGTTGCAGCGTTTGAATGACGAGGTATACTACACATTTAATTTTTCTGAATGTTTTCAGTTTTTTCCAGCAGAGGTTTTTCTCAATTATCTTTTCTCTTCTCCTAATATTGTCTTTTCTTTTTGTGGTCCAGTTTTCTTTAGTTTCATACTAAATTGCGGTTTTTATAAAACTACAATGATGTTTATAAATTACAGATGAAAGATTTGCTGCATTCCTCAGATTACGCTCCATTTGCACTTGTTGGAAGCGGCGTACAGCGAAAAGTAGATCGATTAACACTAGGTGTCCAAACCGTTTGTCATCATGTAACTTCCGAATTATCCAACAAATATCAGATGGCTGTGAAGGAACGGATGCATCGCGTGGATCCTAATAGTCAGGTACATCTTTCAAGTTTGACACTCCAAATCAAGTGGAGAATATTTATGAACAATTAAGGACAAGATTGCTTAACATTTTACATGATATGCTCGGCATTGATTTAATTGTTCTAATTGCAATTTGCAGTGTGCCGTTAATCCTCTTTTTCGCTTGAAGTAAGTCCAAAGTCTTATTTTTTCTAAACAAGTGCAGGTTAATGTCACTTTTGAAGGTCTTGATGTTTGATCCATCCACAGAACTAGAAGTTGAAGTGGTTGCACACAGTTCGGGAATTATATGGAATAAGGCTGATGGGGTAGATCGTTTAATAAAAAGTTTGGGTGATTCGCTGAAGGCACCGGGAAAGATTTTGATTTGTGGCGATACCATATCTGATATTCCTATGGTTCGACAAGCGGCGAAGGAAAATCCGAACGTGAGATTTCTTTTTCAGCTTTTCCTTTTTTTGATCCTAGAATGTAAAGAAAATGTTAAAGCTTAAAAAACTAGAAGGTGAAATATATATATATATATATATATATATATATATATATATATATATATATATATATATATATATATATATATATATATATATATATATATATATATATATAT